>PDNA01000023.1:0-241656 GCA_002573605.1 Polytolypa hystricis UAMH7299 | reverse complement strand
CCTCTCTTCTCCCCCCCTCCCCCTTCGCTGCTCGCTCCGAGTCCTCATTGCTCAGCTCCCCAATTTACCGAAATGGGGCAGACGAGGGCAAGTCAAAAACCACAAAAAGAGACTAGAAGCACAAAAGAAAAAGAAAAGAAAGAAAGAAAAAACAATACCTTCTTCCCCCCGTCGGCTTTGAGCGGTGTTTCCTTCCTCTTGTCCCGCCCACTTCTCTCCTATTCGTGAAGGAAACCCACCCCACTGACAAGACCATCCTTGTGTGTGCTGTATGTAGGCTATGGCACGAACGGTGAGAGGCTCGTTGCGGGCGTCGTCCCCGTATCCCCCGACAGGTCCAAAGTCCTCGTGATCCAGTCTGCCCGCCCGGGAGGCTGGGTGCTACCAAAGGGCGGGTGGGAGCTAGACGAAGCTTCTGCCCAGCAGGCTGCCTGCCGCGAGGCGTGGGAGGAGGCAGGCGTAGTCTGCACTGTCCTCCGCGATCTCGGCAAGATCAACGATATGCGGAGTCCCTCCCAGTTGACGATGAAGGCGCCCAAGGTCCTGTACCAGTTCTTCGAGGTCCGTGTCGATCGAGAGGAAGCACAGTGGCCCGAGATGCACAAGCGGAAACGACAATGGCTTACATATACGCAGGCGGCTGCTGCGATGGCTACAAGGCCTGAACTGCTGGAGGCGTTAAATCGTAGCTCTGTCAAGCGGTAGCCGTTTTGCGTCGTGGCTTGTTCATGGCATTTTTTGCCTCTCTCTCTTTCTCTCTGACCACCGCCCGCTCTCCAACCCATTCCCTTGTGGCTGCATATCGGGAGTCTGGTCGACGAGTGGTTGAAACTACCACCCAGAACTCCATTCATACCGTGATGGACGATCCATAACTAGGATGTTCTTTTCTGTTAACACACTTTCGCCCAACCGGGTAAACGCCCTCTCATCTCGGCAGTCTACCGCCTGTTCACTCACATATGCTACTACCATCCGCTTTCCCCCCATGCAGAGGGTGCCAAATATTGCCATGTTCTGCAAGTTACCCAGTCAGCAGAGGCTACTGCGCGACAGGTCTTTCCACATTTTCTTTTTGGTTTTGTTTTGAAGAAAACTCTTTTCATCTCTCTGCGGTCATTGCCATGGACGCACAGTGTGTCCTCATTATTACGAGTCTTATGAGCAGCGTTTTTGGTTCTCGCATACCCATGTCTTTGAAATATGGCATTTCTGCCCTTTCAGACATGTGACATGGTTGGATATTTGATATTTTGTTTGCCTTTTTTTTTTATCATTTTGTTTTGCATTTTATACATCGGCATGAGGGCCAATTTTGTCGAGACATTCTGCGAACAGCATATCTATCCCTTGCATATATTTTTGCTTCCCCAATACGTTCTCCCGATATCCTCTTTTCTTCTTTTTTATCCGCACAATTTGGCCCTCTTCCGCCCATATTGTTGCCGGTCATCTTCGTTGATTTTCGTTCCAAAATACTCTAGATCTACTGCATTTTTGGTATTTTTTGTTGCTGTTTCCCCGCATGGCTACAAGCTTCCAATTTTGGGAGCCTGCGTGCCCCGTCACTACCATCACCACAGCTGATGATGATTTTCCTTGCATACTCTAGTGATCTACATTTAGAGTGACTGGAGGGCAGGGATGGGGAAAAAATCAAGACTGGAAGATTCGAAGATACGGGGAAAGAATGAGATTTATGTTCCGAAGTAGTGTCTCGACTTCATTTATCTAAGAAAAAGAAGAGAAAAAAAAAATCTTATTTCTTTCCTGCCAATGGCGGACTTCTTCTAGACCTTCAAGGGTCATGTGGAGATGCGGTTTTTTTCCCATTCCCCAATATCAGAAGAACCAAAAAAAAGCAAAGAATATGCACCCCCAGATGTTTAGTTTCCTTTCTCCCTTTCTTTTCTTTTTTTCCCATTTCATTTTAGCCTATGTTGGGCGGGTGGCTTGGTGGGCTAGAGTCGTGCATCTTGAGAGGGCTTTTGCTAGATATATATAGAGAGAACTAGAGAAATTATAGAGCTTGTCTGAATGTGTATCCATCCATCCACAGTATACAAGTTCAAAGAGATAAATAAATCTTGATGACATAAAGTGAATGCCTAGACACAAACCTTAAACCAGTACACTAACCAGATACAGAATAGTGCCCAAATCCTTATCGATGGGACTTCCGGAAAAGCTATTTGTCCAGAGAAGTTGAAGAGAGCAACATCTCTTGTCAAGCTTCAGATCCCAGTGGAAAAAGAGGCAACAAGCTTGTACACTTATCATTCACTCACTCACTTTTCCTCCTCTGCATCGCGTACCTCCTGCGACTGCAACTATTCCACGTGCTCTATTCCCCTTCCCCCACCTCCCCCGGAACCTCGATATCTCGTCTCGATTTTCGTTGAGCTATCTCAGTTGGACCAAAGGAAGGTTTTTGGAGGGACATAGGGCCCGCGTTTTGCGCCCCGGCCGGCTCGCCAGCAAAAAAGAACAAATAGCGATCATGAATTACGAAGATGAAATGGATATTGAGCCCCAGGGGCCTCAAGTCACAGTCAGAGAGGTGAGTAGACTCAGTTTTATCCTCTCCGCTCGAGCGTTTCCAACTCACCTCTTAACTAACACACACACTCTCTCTCTCTCTCTCTCCCCCCCATAGGCCGAACCCAACCGCGTAGACTTCCGCCTAAGCTCCGTCGACCTCGCCTTCGCCAACTCCCTCCGACGCACAATGCTCGCCGAAATCCCCACCGTCGCCATCGACGTGGTAGAAATCGAATCCAACACCTCCGTCCTCCCCGACGAATTCATCGCCCACCGTCTCGGTTTAATCCCACTAAATTCGAAAAACTGTGATGCGGATATGGAATATTCGCGTGATTGTGATTGTGAGAGTGGGTGTGGGAGGTGTGTGGTGACGTTGTCGCTCCATGCAAAGTGTAGTGGGGAGGAGATTATGAAGGTGTATGCGAGGGATTTGGTGATTGTTGGGGAGAGGGCGAATGAGTGGGTGGGTAGTCCGGTGCTTACGGATGTTGAGGGGAAAGGGTCGGTTATTTGTAAGCTACGAAGGGGTCAGGAGATAAAGATGACGTGTGTTGCGAAAAAGGGGATTGCGAAGGAACATTCCAAGTGGGCGCCGACGGCGGCGATAGGGTTTGAGTATGATCCGCATAATAATTTGAAGCATGTGGATTATTGGTATGAGGAGGATCCGATTAAGGAGTGGTATGTGTTTTATCTTTCCTTATTTCTCCTTTTTACTTTTCTTTTCGCAGTGGCTAATTCAACTCTTTCCCACGACCAACAGGCCCATATCCGAGAACGGACAATGGGAAACGCCCGTTGCCGCAGACATGCCCTTCGACTACGACGCGCAACCCTCAACCTTCTACCTCGATGTCGAGGGCATCGGCAACATCGAGCCCGACGCCATCGTCCAACAATCCATCATCGTCCTCCAGCGTAAGCTCGCAGAAATTATTTCCGCGCTCACAGGCGCCGGCGCCGGCGGTGGCGATGCAGATCGTAACGGCCAACATCACCATGCTATGAATGGTCATGGCGGGGTCGATGAGGATGGGAATCGTAGCCCGGACGCGTATGAGCCGCCTGAGGGTATGGATGGTGGGTTCACGGCGTATGGTGCGAATGGCGTTGTCGGTGGTGGTGGTAGTGGTGGTGGTGCGGGTGGAGGAGGGAGTGTGTGGGGTGGAGCGGGGGGCGCGACACCATATGGTGCGACGCCGTATGGCCAGGGATACGGATTTTAATGATTTTTTCTTCCTTTTTTTTTTTTTTAAATGGTCCTTTTTTTCGTGCTCATACCCTGCCTACTGCTGCTAACCCTGCTGCTTGTCTTGCTTATTTGCTCTCTCCTTCCTCTCTCTCTCACACACACTCCCTCTCTATACCATCCTTCTCTCTCTCTTGCCCCTGAATAGACTACACCAAAACTACACCAAACAAACACAGGACAAGTGAGCTATGTGAGCCATGTTGTTCTATTATTGGAAATGCCATATCCCAAGCTTGACACAAATGTCCCTTTTTCTTTTAATAAAAAGAATCCTCCCCTTGCAAAAATCCAACCTGGGTATGGAGGGGGGTCCTAAGGGTGAAAAGAAAGGGTGGAGATGCGCTCTTCATGCCCATGTATTTTTTTTCTCGACCATCACCACCCCTCCCGCCTAAATTCTGACATCTGGCATCTGGCATCTGGCACTACTTCATGTCATATCCCTTTTTCTCGTTCCTTTCCTCTTTTTTCCCCCTGTGATACTTTTGGTTTGGTCAGGATTTTTGTTGTCCCACTGTGCCTTTTTTCCCCTTCTTGTATTTTCTTTGTCTTTTCTTTTTTTCTTTCTTTCTTTCTTTCTTTCTCACCTTTTATATATTTGTTCTACTTTTTATTCATACTTGCAAGGACATATATATATATATATGTGTAGAGGTAGGCAGGTTAACTACATGAAAAATTTCTTTATATATATAATAAAAGGGGGGAAGGGGTTGGTAGTGATGTTCATTTTTTTCAGGAGTATTCACTACTTACCTATTCAACTTGCACTACACATGCATGTTTGTATAAATTTAGATAAGGGGATGGGAATGGAGAGGGGTTGGAGGGACTACATCCCATATAACTTCAAGTCAGGCACTTGGAAGGGGTTTTCTTTTTATATGGCAACTCTTGAAAAATATGTATGTATTACCTCCCACATGGGGAGGAGAGAAATAAAATCTTCAACTCATTATATAGACATAAAAGATCTGAGAATCCTAATATAAAACAAAATAACAAGGGACTACATAGAACCCAAAAGCCACGACCCCCTTCTCCTGCAGCAAAACCAGTGCACAAACACCGATAATTTCACGGACGCCATTTGAAACCAGGATGCTTCCAATCCAGCTCCTGAATTTCCTTCTGCGACAAGCCAGCCAAGTCACTATCAACATCCCTCTCCTCGCGCCTCTTATTATCATACCCCATCCACACCAACAGACCAATACTAGTAAGCAACAATGTCGAGCAAGTCGCAAGATTCAACCCATTCCCAATGTAGAAATTGGGTGCATCCGCCGGCAGGAACGACCATGTGGAAATTAGCCCGCCAATGTTACCAAACATGACGGTTGTGCCGATTGCGGCGGAGCGCGCGGTGTCGGAAATCACGTTGGCTGAGGCCTGGGCGTTGCAGAGTGCGCCGTTGGCGAAGGCGCCGGCGGCGATTATGAAGGTTGCGCCGTACCGGACTTGTGGGTTCGTGCTGGCGAGGAACATTACGTAGCCGGCCATTGTGGGGATGCAGCTGGCGGCGATGAAGAGGTTGCGGCGGTCGTAGCGCCAGCTGAGGAAGGGGAGGAGCACGGTGAAGAAGGCGCCGACGACGTAGGGCGGGACAGTGTGGAGTTGTTGAGAGACCACGGAGTCATCGGGGTAGATGGTGCGGACAATGGTGGGCGCGAAGAACGCGAGTCCCTGCACGGTAATGTTGTTGAGGAGGAAGATGAAGGATGTGGCGAGTGTCACGGGGCTGAAGATGCCGCGCATCATTTTGGTCTTGTCCAACTTATCTAGGACCTCAGTGGTGGCGACGCGCTCGGATTTGACACGCGCGATGGCTAGGGCTTTTTCCTCTGCGGTCAGCCATGAGGCTGTCGCGGGCCGGTCGGTCAATGTGACGAATCCGATGAGCGCGAGGCCACAGGTGATGATGCCTTCGATTGCGAAGATCATGCGCCATTCTGTCAGGCCGCCGAAATTTGGCAGTTTGAGGATCGCGGACGCGAGGAGACCGCCAAACGCGCCCGCGAGGGGAGCCATGACGATATAGAGAGACAGACGGAACGCGAGTTCGCTGCGTCGGTACCAGCGAGACATATAATACGCGATACCGGGAAGCATGCCTGCTTCGAAAATTCCGAGGAGGAACCGCACACCGGCGGCGGCTGAGAGGTCGTCCACGAAAGCTGTGCACACGGAGATGATACCGAAGACGAGGGTGGTTCCTGGGATGAACCAGCCGGGCCCTATCCATTTGCAGGCCATGTTCGAGGGGATCTCAAAGATGATGTAAGAGATGTAGAAGACGGAGAGGAGGGTGTTGTAGTCGTAGCCTTTGAGCTCGAGATCACGTTCCATGCCAGCGATTCTCGCATTGCCTGTTTGAAAAAGTTGATTAGGCATGATAAAGCCGGATGAGAAAGGTATATCCTTACCAATATTGGCACGATCGATGAAGCAGAATAGATAGAGCAGGGCGACTGTCGGCACGATGTATAGATCGATTTTCAGCCGCAGCCTGCTCTCTGCTTTGGCGTCGAATTGGACGAGGGAATGGCCATATCTGATTTCATGGTTAGCAAAGCTTTGTTTCAAAATGAGCAGTCGTCATCGACAAGTTATGGATACGTACTGGTCAGTAGCTGCAAAGCCTCGCTCTGCAAGCGCATGAGTGTCTCCCACCTTCATGGCCTCTTGGTGATCAACATTTTCTTTCTCGTCTAACAAGACCGGTGCTACCGTGCTTTGCTTCTCCACATCGTGCCCAGCCATGGTTTGTGGTTTATTTCCTGAAGGAAGGAGCTCGGACTACAAACAAGGCTGGGGAGGGGATAGGAGGAGGAAGGTGAAGAGTAACGCGACTGGGGTCTAGCAAGAAACAGACGAAGGGAAGGAGGGAAACAACAGGGAATATATAATGCTTCTCCCTCTTCCTCAGAAGCAGCTCAAATGATAAAATCCCACTAGCGCTGGCAAGCTGACCCAAATGAAAAACTTGGGGTAAAGGTCAACCCCCAGATTCGAACTCCACTTCGGAATATCCGAGTACAGAAACCTAGTTTGCTCGAGTCTGGGGTAAAAAAGGTAAAAATTCGCCGGGCAGAGCACCGAGCATGGATCGGAACGGGAACCCTTATTTACGGCGTGTCGGCATGCGATCACGGCATGTGTGTTGTGCAGGGATTGCCTGCTCTAGAGCAGGATTGCTGGGCCTGTCAGATGGGAATATTGGTGTAGTGCTTAAAAAACACGAGGGGGCGAGACGCCAAAGTTGCAGGGGTGGGACCGTGGGAGCGGGAAAACGCAGACGGCACCGTTGCAGAAACCCCCCCGTGGCCAACGAGAAGCTGTGTTTTGCCATTCTCTTGGCAGATAGCAGTTACCATGAATGGATTAGAAAGCACCGTGGTCCACTGCCGGGATATTAGATGCACAGCTAGCTCCATCGCTGGGAATATGTGTGTAGATAATGGGGTTGAGATCCCAGAGCCGCTTGCTTAGACTTTTAGTATATAGAGCGCGGCGAGATAGACCTATTTTCATCGTGATAGAGAATAGAATTGCAGGATAGGTTGTTACTTGCATAATCAATGTGTTTGCTGCCAAAGCTACACCGTGGATGCTGCATATCTGATGATTGATCGTTCTTGCTTGTGATCTCCAAGGGGCAAGGGAAACGGTCTGGAAAGGATTAGTACTTACCCTATACTACTATCCGTACCAGAACCACAAGTTCCACCCCCGGCCAGAAGGATAGTAGATACATGGTACTCACCACACGGCGTTCTTGGCGAGTAGAATATGGGCGTCGAAACGCCTTCCTGGAGGCGATCAATAATTGGCCCGGAAGAAGATTTCGTCGTGTCCAAGCTTCAGGCCGTTGGCTGTTGGCTGCATGAAGAGGCTGCAAAAACTGCCGCTAGGCGCTTTCCTCTGGACCGCGGCAGACTACTGTTAATTAATATCGCCGCGTAGCGTAGGCTTAGGGCGGGGGAAAAGGGGATGGCTGCTGTAGAGACGAGGAGCCAAGCACCAATGTCGAGGAATAATATGGGGGAGGATCCTTGAAGTTATTATTATTATGGTGGAAGAATGCCAGGCGGAATTCCCCTGAGTTCACATGGGAGTAATTTGGTGATATCTGATACTTACCGTTTTGGCGCTCGCCCCGTCTCTGATCTCGTTTCCAGTTAGTCTACTCCGTACCCCATGCTACGATGGCGTTTGGGGCAGAACCCAATTTTGTGGGGATCGCTCGTTCGAAAGGCACAGAATTGAAAAGGCGCGCCGAACTTGAATCCAACTCGAGCAGACGCCGTGGAAATGTTCAGTTTTCGGTAGATCTCTACTGCCGTGATTCTTCGTTTTGTTTCAGCAACGAGTGCCAACGACCCAATAGGTGAACATCCATTGTAAATTTGTCCCGTTTTATTAGCCGCGGTGTTCCTGGGCATGAAGGTGTTTATTCTAGAGCAATTATTTCCTGCCGTCCGAGTCATACCATCAGCGTCCATGGGCGTCATGGCAGAGGTGCGGGATTGAAGTAGTATTTTGAGATTTTGCAGGCGCCCGATGGAGCAGGTTGAGCTTACTCTGCTCGAGATCCCAGTGGCGTAACTCTCTAGGCACAAACAGATTCGTCAAGTAAACCTCTCTAATATTATTATCGATTCCCTTCACTGTGTGCTCGTTTGTTTGTATACGGGGAGCGGGACAATGTATACCACGTGACTTTGCCACGACGTCCAACAGACTACGCTGTCGACTACAGTTAATCAATAGTCAACACTCACATATTATTAATTAATGACCCCGGCTGATGACTTTGCCAGGTTCTGCGCACGAACCGGGCCATCATCTCGTCTCAGATCTGATGTGTCTTGAGCCTCTCTGTGGGTATACCTTTGGAGCTGCGACGCGTCATGGCTACTAACCCTCTCTACGAGCTGCAACCGGGGAAGTTGTCCTTCTTCATTCCAAGAGGTAAGCTTCTGCGCAAATCCACGCTTGGAGCGTGAGGTGTGTTTTGCACGAGTATTTGCTGCATTGTTGGAATCATCGATGGGAGCCGCTGGCTTCTCAATTATCCTAGATTGATATGTATCATATGCCTTTTGATTTTTTGATTTTCTTTTTTCATATTTTTATATTTCTGATTTTGTGTGTCGGCATGGCCGACTAATTACTACTTCTCCATATACTGGTATTTGCTATCATTTGTTCTTGGCTACAGTCATTCCCTATTGCGGGCATATCGGAAATGCTATGAGGGGTAATTTGTTTTTCGTATCAGGATAGCTGGATACTAACCCCACCCTTCTGCTACTTTCTTCCACAGGATACCAACGAAATTCGTGCGGCTATTGCAAGAATGACAATGGAAGTCAGTTTTTTCCGTTCCTGCTTCTTTTGGTTTGGCTCTTAAGAGTGAACGAGCCATGGTCCTAAAACTTATATAGGTGTTGCATATTATGCTTCTTCAACCTCTAGTCGCGTGGAGGAGTATGAAGAACTAGTCAATCGGGGCTGGAGACGGTAAGCCAGTTCTTTCTGCTGGTGGTATCCCACTGACACCCGTTAGGTCTGGGACGCTTTATTACAAGCAGAACTTGAAGCGGTCATGCTGCCCCCACTACACGATACGGTACGCAGTTGCCGTCACAAAAAAGCCTATTTGCCAGACCTCATTTTAGTCTGCTAATACCACCGAATGTTTTAGGCTGGATCCCACTGCTTTTAAACCAAGGAGGGACCAGAAGAAGGCGATCAATCGCTGGAATAATTTCATTCTCGGCCCAGAATATATGCGCAAGGCAGCCAGGCTATGTCCGAAAACCAGAGAGTACGGGAATTGAGCCCCTCCGTATCTCCTTGACGAAGAGTATGCGTTTAGCGAGAATGATGGATTTAAACTAACTCTTTTTACATCGGCTACCTGTAGGCAGAAGAAGCACAGAAAGCAAACGTTCAATTTACTCGCACAAGTCCATGAAGCAGAATACAGCAACGTCAATAGGCCAATAGATCCAACGACGAAACGGAATATCGAACCGGCTCATAAATTCGAAGTAAACATCGAATCTGATTCCTTTTCTTTAGCAAAGTTCGTACCTCTTCCACTCTCTTCTTCGGCACAGTACGCTAACATCACGGTACGCAGATTTAATGTCTTCCTAAAGTATCAAAAGGCAGTGCACAATGAGCCTGCTGACCGGTGGAATCAGAGCTCTTTCAAGAGATTCCTTTGCACGGGTATCAGTCAAAAAGCCGTGAGAGATAGTGACGGGAAGAATGAACAGAAGCTGGGCTCATACCATCAGTGTTATCGGCTCGATGGCCAACTTGTTGCAGTGGCGGTCTTGGATTTGCTTCCCCATGGCGTCAGCTCTGTTTACATATTGTGGGTTCCCCCCAATGGTCTTCTGCTATTTCGAATACCTTCCACAGTTTTGGTGTCTCTAACGAGCAGGCGGACAGTTATGACCCCGATTACGAACAATGGGAGTTTGGCAAACTGAGTGCGATGAGGGAGATTGCTATGACATTAGAGGGGGGTTACCAGCACTACTACATGGGTACAATAAATCCCTTTGGCCTCGCATTGCGATCTTCCATTAACTTTTACCTAGGCTTTTATATACACTCATGTCCAAAAATGCGGTATAAAGCAACTTTCCAGCCCCAGTACATCTTAGGTAAGAAAGCGATATCCCTGCTCTGCATCTCAAGCCGAGGAAAACGCCTCTACTGACACGTTAAACAGACCCCGAGACTTATACATGGGACCTTCTCGATGACGAAGTCTGTAAAAAGCTCGACAAACGACGCTACGTCTCACTTTCTCACGATCGACGAGCTGCCCTCGAAAAAGGCGGATCACTAGAGGACAGTGGACCACCACCGGGTACTACAGAGGAGCTCTCCTTCCCTGGTGAAGAAGAGATGTCCCTGTTCGATATCCATATGCCTGGGGTGATGACGATAGAGGAGATACAAACCCAGCTTGATCTGGATCATTGGCGGCTGTTGGTTGCGGGGACCTTGGTCGAGATGATGGTGAGTATCGATCCTTCTCTTTCCCCTCCCCGTTCTTGGTTTTATCACGGGTCAACGGGCAATTATTCGTTCTTTTTTGTATTTTTTTTATTTTTTTTACAATTGTGTCATATATTTTGCTTGCGATACCACTTGAGACTAACCTTTGCTGCTTTAACTTAATCTAGGACCTGGTGGCCTGGGAAGACTCAAATATCCGCGATCCTCAAGCCATCAAAGGTATCATGGCCGAGCTGGCTGCTGTGCTAGGACCCAAGGTTGTGGAGAACTCGGCTGTCCTTATGTTTGAGTCATAACACATTGCGATCTCAATGGATGCATCTTTTTTTTTGTTCCTTTTCTGGTTTCTAGGGCCTTGATATACGTCCTTTTTAGACTCGGTTTTTCATTTTGTGGTCGCAGCGAGAAAGGAACTTCAACCCGAGAGGCGATGATGTTCCATGCATTACTGAGGATGCTATCACTAGACAGCCACTGCTAGAGCGGAATTGGCTAATTAATTACTTCCGCCTCTTGAAAATCCTTTTTCCGGGCTTTTCGTGCATTAACCGCGTTCTCCACAGGTGCATCTTCAACCTTGGAACACACACCACACACAACATGTGGCCATATACAAATACCGAAAACCAACAGCTGTGATTTCCTACATCTTGATCTCTTTTTTATTCTCTTGTCATCTCTTTCTTGGGTTAGGGTAAGTGGTTATCACGTGCGTTCCATCCACAGATCTGATGCCAAGACTGGGAATAGAAGGAGAAGAGGAGGCAACCAATTTTTTTCAACCAATTAATTTTTCTCTTTACATACGAGTTTTTTCTAAAGAAAAAAGGAGAAAAAAGGAAATTAATTTTGTTGACTTGGTAACTCATGAGGTTGTTACATATTCAAGAGTCTGTCCAGGGTAGGGAAGGGAAGTTTACGGAACCCATCGATTTTACGATCCCCCCCGCTTGACTCGGTGGGACATCTGCGTGACTCAACTTCACAGACCATCTCATTTTTCTTTTTTTCTCTCACTAACTTTCTACTCTGTATGGTTTTGCTCAATAAGACAAACTGAAGGCCAGTACGCAAAAGGAGAGAGAGAGAGGAAACAAGGGGGTTAAAGACTCGATTGGAAAAATCGACTCCCGCAGAACAACACCCCTTCTTCTCCAGACATACCCCACATATACAAATGATATCCAAAAGACCAGCCTCGATCGAGATAACAGGGGACGATGGCCATGATCTCGAGAAACTCGATAATTGTAACAACAAGAACAACAACAAACACGACCCCACCTCTTCGTCATCATCCCCTCCATTGACATTCGTGGACGAAGCAAGCTCTACGGAGCCAAAACCCCTCGACGCCACAACAGAAGCCGCGAATGAGGGCCCTCTGCCTCCGCTAGTCAAGCGCTCTCAGAAATTCTGGCACTGGCTGGCGTCGTGGGGTGTGGAGTTACGCGGGATCACGCCGGTTCCGCTCGATGAGAGGACGGATCTGAGGGTTGTGAGTGTGTTCTTTTTATGGTTTACGATGAGTTGTAATCTTTTGCCGTATGTAGACCCCTTTTTCCTTTTCTTTTTCCTTTTGCCCCTGTTTCTTTCTTTCTTTTTTTTTTTTTAATTCTGGGGGTGTATGTCGTATCTATTCGTTCTATATATCTTATGCATCGAAACATGTTTGTTCATGCCGTATAGTTTCAGCGGATGGGAGAGCTAACTACGCTTTAATCAGGGTTATTACGGGCATGGTGGGAACGCTCAGTTTTGGTCTAAGCTTGCGGAATGCCAGTCTCGTTATCATTTTCTTCAATTTGCTATGCACTATCCCGCCAGCGTATCTTTCGACTTTGGGTCCGAAGACTGGTCTTCGCCAGATGATTCAGGCGAGGTATACTTTTGGGTGAGTGCAGTTGTTATCTGGAGGAGGCACTTTTCCCATCGTCGACTTTAGGCCTAATATTATCTGCCTACACAGAGCCCCTGACTAATTTTCTTTCTTACAGACTCTATCTCATTAACATCGTGGTGCTCCTCAACCTCGCCACAGTCAGCGGCTTCACCATCATCGGCTGCGTGCTCGGCGGCCAGACTCTCTCCGCCCTAAACACCGACGCCATCAGTGTCAACATCGGTATCGTCATCATAGCCATCCTATCCCTATTCATCTCGTTTTTCGGCTACAAGGTCCTCCACCAATATGAGCGATATGCATGGATCCCTATTCTCATCAGCATTATCATCGCCACGGGATGTGGTGGGAAGGAGTTGGTGAGGCAGGTTGAGCCAGCTGAGCCCCGCGCGTCTGCTGTGTTGTCGTTTGGAGGGCTGATTGCCGGCTTTCTTATCCCCTGGGCGGCACTGAGTTCGGACTTTTGTACTTATATCTCGCCGGATGTCCCTGCGTATGTGACCTACGTTTTCTACTTTTTTTTGAATCATGAAAAAAAGATACAAAGAAAAAAACCAAAGACTGACATCTGGAATATAGAATACGCATATTCGCATATACATACCTAGGCCTCTTCATCCCCACAGTCCCCCTAATGATTCTCGGCGCCGCAATAGGCGGTGCAGTCCCCAACGTCCCCACCTGGGCCGCCGCATACGAAACAGGTTCAATTGGCGGGATATTCAGCGCCATGCTCTCCCCAGCCACAGGCTTCGGCAAATTTATCACGGTCCTCCTCGCATTCTCCACACTCGGCAACATGTCCGCGACAATCTACTCCATCACCCTAAACTTCCAGATCCTGCTCCCGATCCTCGTCCGTGTTCCGCGCGCCTTGTTCGCGTTAGTATTCATCGCAATCATCATCCCGGTCTCGATCCGCGCGGCGGCGGATTTCTTCGTCTCGTTAGAGAATTTTATCGGCGTAATTGCATACTGGTCTGCAGCCTTTGTGTCCATCGTGGTCATGGAGCATCTCGTTTTTCGCCGCGGCGACTACGATTCGTATGACCCTAAAATTTGGAACGTGGCGCGGAAATTGCCTACTGGTGTTGCGGCGCTGGCTGCTGGTGCGTTGTCGTTTGCGCTAGTGATTCCGTGCATGGCGCAGACGTGGTTTGTCGGTCCTGTGGCGAAGAAAACAGGCGATATTGGGTTTGAAATGGCGTTGGCGGTGAGTGCGGTTTTGTATTTGCCGTTTAGGGCGTTGGAGATTGGGATTTGGAAGAGGAGAGGGTGAGTTTCTAGTCGTTGGTCTTTTGGGATTTCTTTTTATTAGAATGTTTTTGTTTGGATAGATAACTAGCTAGAGATCTCTACGATCTCCAGGAGTAGGAAATAGAATATTAATTCTTTTATTATTATTACTGAGTTAGGAACTTGGTTTGTGAACGATCATGGTTCGGAGTTCAAGTCGTCTCTCCCTTCCTCGTATTCAGGAGGCAACAGTAGGCAGCAGAGCGTCTAGTGCACTAAAATGTATCTAGTTCCTCCTATTGCTGCATTCCCCACTCACCATATTGTACAGTCCATATGAGAAAGGAGCTTCCGGCTAGAAAATAACCAATGTCTACCTGAGTGGGAACAAAATTTATTCTTCAGGACATTCTCCCAATCCACCAATCCCCCCCCCCCACACACACACACACATCTTCTCCGAATATTCCTTTTTTTCCATTATACAAGCTGGGATTTACTTAAAAAGCACAAGCTTAGAAACAAAAGCAAATAAACCCCCGCCCCCCAAAAACGAAAAACCATGGAAAACATACGCGAGCGGCTCGAGACTCTCATCACCACCCTCAAAAACACCCCACACATCAATGTGCGAAATGCCGTGATCGGCGACGGGGCAAGCAGTGCTGAAATCGGGCGCGCCAAACGCGCCGCCAACGGCCGGTTGCCCACGGACGTAGAAGCGTTCTACCGATCGGTAGGCTGGTTCAAGCTCGAATGGAAACACACGGTAAAAGAAATTGCGGAGGGAGACATGTGCGATCAAGGGTTTATTAATATTCTGCCAATTGAGGAGGTGTGGGGGAACTGGGCGGGGATTATTTGGTTTGGCCCGGATGATGAGAGTGAGGAGGAGGAGGAAGAGGACAAGGACCCAAGTTATGGAGGAGACAAGGGCAAGAATAAGGCTGCTGAAGATGACGCTAGTGAATCGGGCTATGTAGACTACAGCTTCCGCCCCGTCAGGCCCTTTGACACGTTTGTCCCCGAAGCATGCATGGCTTTCCTTCAGCCCGTGGGGAAGGGTCGCAAGGCTCAACCTGCCGACCAAGTCGCCTTCCATTATTGCGGCGAAGAGCTGTGCAAGACGAGATATACTTTTGCTGAGTATATTGACCGGCTGATTGCGTCGAGGGGAATGTTTTATTGGTGTGAGAGCTTGTGTGTGGATCGCCAGGACAGCGCGCAGACGATGGAGTTTCGCAGGAAAATGCCGGTTCTCTTTCCGGATTATGACGATTCGCTGTTCCAGCCTTGAAGGGGGAGGGAGAGACTGGTCACTCTTGGTTTTCATTTGACGTGATCGCGGCCGCTGCCTTGGGAAGATGTCTATATATATGGTCCTGATGCTGGTGCGTCTCAATGGATGAAAGTGTTTTGGACACTGTGAAGAAGTTTGAGCATCTTCTGCCATAATACGGTCAAATTTAGGGATTGCAGGAATTGGGACAGAGGAATGTTACCTTTTTTTGGGGGGGGGATATGTATAGCGTTTGAATTGAACTGAATTTTGTGTGTTATGTAAAGCTGTAGATACCAGCCTTCCATCGAGTTAATGCTTTTTTTTCCCCTAAGCGTTTGAAAATCTATGCAATACATACTTTAGTACTCTATAGACAGAGAACTGAGGCTCAAGCTCTGGAAATGGCAGCCCTCTATTTCCTCCTCCATCCATCTCCACAACAAATAGACCCTGCAAGACTTAGTCTGTTCAAACGAGATATACCCTTGTCCAGATGCATGAGCAGCTTTTGACGCATCAATGTCCTGAACACCTAGTGCTTTGAAACCAGGAAGATACCCTTCACCTGAAGAGCCGGCTTGAATTTGTCGGTCGGGATAATGTTGTTGTTGTAGCACGTTAGCTACGGCTTGTGGAGGCCCCATAGGCGCCTAAAGCGAGATAACGCTCGCCATCCATGACTCTAGGATGCTCAAGAGCGAAAGTTACGAGTCTGCTCGCGTCTCGCACATCGACGAACCAATCATCTTCAAACGGTTGCGGGGACGGGTTTTCCAGAGAGAACTGTCCAAATAGGCCCGATAGTAGGACTAATTTGCTCAGGGGACTTTGGGGTTGCCAGCGGTGGCCCGTTCATGAAACTGGAAAAGAGGAGAGAAAAGGCTTCGAAGGTGCGGGCAGCGATATAGCTGTTAATACCGGTAACAAAAATGAGACTGCTTTGAGACATTGCGTTAGGAATGGGGTCTATGTATACACCCTTTTTGCTTCTGAAATTATGGTGATATCAAGCTGCCATGGGGGATTAAGGGAGGCCTTCTTCAGGGGCTCGTTTTGTATATATACAATCAGGAGATTTGGACACCTACAAAGCCGGATTTATAACAAAGGATGCGTACTTGATGAATGTGATGTTGCTGAATTCATAAGCACACGGTGAAAGTGCCTAGATGGCGCAAACATATATAGTACCTATATAGGTTTACTAATCAGAAACCCGAAGCATAGATAAGCCAAGGTAGAACTAGATACTAATGTCAGCTTAATACTAAAGCCCTCCTTGATTTCTAAGGTTTCTAATCCGAGATATTAGTGAGAGAGACCATAAAATATAGGTATTTCAGAATCTACTTTTGCACAGTTAGTGTTCAGTTCCTGTTGAACCATACATAGTACATTTACTTATTGCTAATTGATGCACCACAACAGACCACTGACACGGTAACTACGAGTTAGCTGGCTATGAAAAGGCCCCAAGGGCACTTTCACCGCTTCTCTTCTCCATCACGCAAGAATATGCGTCAATTCGATACTAAAGAACTTGAGAGCTGGCCAGAATAATTGCAATTAATAAGGCAATCTAAATGCTCAGCTAATTCGGCATGCCGAAAAAAACGTGGGCCGAGGGTCGGGGGAAGCATTACTAGTTACACGACTAATCAATAATTCTCCTGCCGAGGCTCCATTTCCCCAACCTTTCTAATCATCTCGAATAACGTTATGGCTGACAAAACAAACCACCCACTATGAGGAGACAAAATACGGACTGGGGGGATTATGTTCGCATACATACTTGAACCGAGGGACCAATTGACCCTTCAAACTGCACTTTACGCGGGGCGAACGAGTCGGGGTATAAGGAAATGGCGCCCCCCTTCCCATATTCGTTGCGTCATTGCATTTGTTAATATTTGGCTATTCGGTAATCGAATTGCACCGAAAGGGATGACGGTGATCTAGAATACTGAAAGATCGACGGCCGTAAAGATAAGCAACGTGGCTGCAGATACAATAAAACTAGACTCCCTTCGCTCTCACTTAGAGGGGGGAATGCTTTCCTCTGGAATGACCACTATCAAGCAAACTGGACTTCAGCTATCTACTGCCATGGAAGAAGTCTCAGACAAAGTTCCTCCTCACGAGGTGGAAAGAGAAGCAAAATTTTCTCTAATTTCTAGCGAATCTGCCCCAGAGAGTCAATCTTCCAGCAGCGTGCAAGTCGAAGCAGACAAGCCCAAAGAAAGCAATGATGTGGAATGGAGTCATGATCCGCATAATCCATGGAATTGGACGCCGAGAAAGAAGCTGTTTCAGGTCTTGATGTTATGTTCTATGAACCTTCTCGCGTGAGTAAATTCTCTTTTTTAAAAAAAATCTCATTCGACCGGTGCTTGTTTAGCCCTAATCTGCTTTTCTGGATATTCCATAGATCGATGGCAACTTCCATCACCAGCCCTGCCAATGCGGCGCTCATGGACGAGTTCAACGTCAGCAGGATAGTGGCTATCCTCCCTCTAACTTCATACGTCCTTGCCATGGGCTTCGGCCCAATCATCGGCGGTCCGCTCTCAGAAACAGTAGGGAGGTATCCTGTCTACGTCCTCACCATCCCTCTTGGTGCATTATTTGGCCTTGGAGCAGGTTTCACGCATAACTTTGGCGCACTATGTTTCCTGAGATTCCTTTCGGGACTTTGTTGGGGTCCGGTTTTGGCTATCTCGTCAGGTTCGATCTCAGATACCTTCGCGCCGCAGGTTCGTGGGCCAGTCTCCGCTGTGACTGTTCTCGTACCTTTTCTGGGACCTGGCCTTGGGTAGGTAAATCCCTTCCCCCCGTCATTCTGGATTAGCTATGTGCTAAAACTACATATAGGCCAGTCATCGGTTCCTTGGTTGTCTCGAGAAAGGACTGGCGCTGGACGCAGTGGACTCTCCTTTTCCTCGCTGGCCTCAGTATGCTTCTAGTAACACTTTCTGAAGAAACGCTTCATCCCGTCATTAAGCGTCGCTTAGCTAAAAAGCGTGGGCAAAGCGTCCCTAAGCCGCTACCCTTGGCAGCTCGATTGCGCACGTTTGCCATCGTCGGCCTTATCCGCCCTATTCGTATGCTCTTCCTCGAACCCATAGTCAGCTGCATCTGTCTCTATATAGCCGCCGAGTTCGGTACCTTGTTCAGTTTTTTTGCCGCAGTGCCATATGCATTTGGAAAAGTATACCACTTTTCCCTAGAGCAGTCAGGGCTGGTATTTCTGTCGATTGTTATCGGCTGCTTCATTGGTCTGATTACCATCTTCTTGTGCGAGATCTTCCACTACCGCAAACAGATCCCGCGGTATCCAGCGAATCGTATCCCCCCCGAGCATCGCCTATATCCAGCTATGATCGGGAGTATCGTCATGCCAATTGGCCTGTTCTGGTACGCGTGGACAGTGCGCTCAACTATCTCTTGGGCGAGCCCCGCCGCGGCAATTATACCTTTTGCCTGGGGGAACCTGTGCATATTCGTCAGCACCCTTCAGTACATGATAGACACATACCATGTGAGTGTTGTAGCAAGCGCGTCTAGTGCAAATAGTCTGGCTCGATATGGGTTTGCGGGAGTGTTTCCTCTCTTCACTATCCAAAGTAAGTAGCCTTCAGTGAAACCTTGGGGTCATGATCGGGACCTAGACACTGACACCCAATTGCAAATTAGTGTACGAAAAACTCGGGATTGCGTGGGCGAGCAGTCTTCTAGGCTTCATCGCCCTGGTGCTAATGCCTATCCCGTGGGTGCTGTTCAAATATGGACCACGTATTCGGGCAAGGAGTCAGTATGAGACGATTCAATATAGTTAGTTGAGCATGTTCTCTCTGCCCGTTTCATGCTCGCGATCCGAATAGGCCAAGTGCAATTATTGTTGTAATAGAGTATCCTTTTTTATACCTGAGACCCATAGGTCGCAAGAGCGTCATATGTAGCAAACCAGTGTTTTCCAGCGATAATAATAACCCTCAAATCACGTTGGAAATTTGTACTGTTGACATTTGAGTCAGTCTATGATTCGAGTACGGCATGATCCCCAAGTCAAACAGCAAGAAAGTTCATCAGTCACAGGGCATGTTAGCGTAACACTCTTGGTCTGCTTCCAAAAAGCTGTGACCTTTTCATGTCCTTGTCTGCTGAGAGTCGAGACAGGAAATCAGTCCTTTTATACGATCTGCAGAATTCACTCTTCCCTATTTCCACCTCAGAACCCAGTCTTCCCTCTCTTGACAGAAGTTGGAAGGAAAGAAAAAAAAAACTTACTGGTGGTCACTCTGCCAGAATTTACTAGACAAGGGGTGTGCATATATGTATGTGGCTAATAATCCAGCAAATGATGTGGTAACAAAAGAAAGGAATCCTGTCTTGATGAAACGTTAGTATACTCGACAAATTTAAATGCCAGCAAGTTGAGATGCGGCTCATCATTTAGGTATCGCTAGTCACCTGCCGAAAATATCTTCAAATACTGCACACGACCCTTCCTGGCTCTGATCATGAAGACAATATATATGATCTTGGAAGGCGGAGCTGGGCTGCACTGCAGAACTCTGATTACAAGACTTTGAAAGGTGAGAGGGCTGAAAGTTGAAAAAAGAAAAAGGCACTGTCGAAAGGATCAGTAATCAGTCTACAGCTGGTGGCTCAGAGTGATTACTGTCAACAGAATGACCAGTCCAGGTTTATGGAGTATGTATGCAGTATCGTCCTCAGAAGAACTTCAGGATGTGTCATAGAGAAAAAAAAGGTGCTTGTAAGACAGATTTAGACTGGGTATTGAAGATGTTTTTGAAGTATGGCCCAATCTAAGAACCAATTGCAATTGCATTGCTAGCTATAATATTGGGAAGACGGCAAGGCAGCAAAGCCACCTTGTCTAGGCCAAAGACCACAAAATGAGGCTTGTTTAACAACCCATAGTACACTGTATGCCGGAGCCTTCAACAAGAGAAACACAGGAAGGATGCTCGACAAGGGAAAAAAGAGAGAGAAAAAGCCCATAGATAGAGCCTTGGAAATAATGTGTAAACGCCGCCAACACCATTCTAGCACGTTGTGCGAAGCCGATAACACCACCCATGAAATAAACAAAACGATAATGGATGCCTTATCGTGAACATAGTTTCAAGCAAACCAAACCAAACGGAATCGAACATTATGCACTCAAGCAGTAGAATCAATGGAAACGCTCAGAGACTGAACTGAAAGGAAAGAAGTGTAGGCAAAATAGAGTGATCGCACGGTTGACCCTTCCTTCTTCACTCAATAAGCTCGACTGGTGGACGGGTTGTGTGTGCGATGATTCGCCTGGGCGCCTGTTCAATGGGGCTTATATCCATCTCTGGACTGAGGTCATCCGCCGATATAGAAGTATCTTCAACCATAACAGCAGGTAGATCAGAGTTGCTTCCGTGAGCCTCTGGATGGTAAATGATAGTAGCACTGCCACTGCGCTCCCGGGAAGCGGAGACAGGCCACGTATGTGTGCGAAGATTGTCTTTATTAGTTCCGTGCATCTGCACATCGGACATGGAGACGGGAGTGTCTGGGTCAGCGCTTTGATCGAACTGCGCACCAAAAGCTTCTCCCAGAGTATCAAGTCTCTCCAACGCCTCTGCTAAATCTGAAGCATGTACTTCCTTGTTTGGTGGGTCTTCCTGGCGCAGCATCCATCCGTGGGGAGGGCTGGGGGGTGGGCTGATGAAGAACAGCTTCTGTATCTGTGGAGCTTCAAGCAATTTCTTCTTCCTCCCCTCCTCATCTTCAAATGGAGTGTGCTCCCCAAAGTACACCTTGGGCCGTACATTCCTGCCAAACACCGTTTCTCCGTCGTCGAAAAGCTGTCTCACGCGAACGGCATCATCGACAGACATAAACGAGCAAACTATCCGGCGAAAGGAGGGTAGCGGGGAGAAGGAGTTGAGCGGGGCAACTGCGGACAACTGCGACTTGATGGCGTCCAGAGAGCTAGGTTGGAAAAGGGCTAGTGCTTGGAGCTCAGTGATGAGAAGGGTGTTTGATGGTGGCGATGGCTGCGCAAGAGGAGGAATGCATGACAGGTCGAGAGAGAGCTGGCCTTTAGGGGACGAAGGAGAGCGAGACGCTCTAGCAGCAGAGAAGGACGCCATGGATCTGTACAATGTGTGTGTATGTGTGTAGCGGGGGTTCGTAAAGCGGGGACAGAGTGTATTTGGTCACTAATTTGAAGCTCGAGAATGAGAAATTGAAGATAGTAAAGGATGAGTCTGAGCAGAAGAAAAACCTGATCACGATGGAGCTGTGTGCGATTGATATATGTGCTCGACAGAGAGTGGCAAGTCGTAGTAGAGTGAATGATATGATGGCAATTATCAGAGGAAAGAGAGAGCGAGGAAGGAGGCGGAGTGCACAGCGATGACGGCGGATATTGCCGCATTGAGAAGGCTTGGCGGGCAGGAAGTACGTTTCTCCCCACGGCTAAGCCCCGTTGGGCAATTTCACGGCTTCTTCCATTTCTTCCATCAACATCTTCTCTTCTCTGCACTATCGGATGGCATGGCGCAGCAGACGTGGGATATGAATTAATAATGCACGGTCAGCTCTAGTCCTCCAGTCCTCTAGTCCCCTCCATATGAATTGTGTTTTCTTTCTTTATTTCTTCCGCCTTTAACTACCGTCTCACCGGCACTCTCTCCCACTCCAGTCTACCCGGTGTGTGCTGCCGCCGTTGTTGAGTGGATACTATGTTCCCTGCCTGCAACGCCGTGCAACACGAGAAGCGCCAAACAATAATCAAATCATTCCTGATCATTCCAAATTCCTGTTTAGATCGCCTTGGGCTTTTGCCGCGTCAATGATCATGTGGCTCGGGTCATGGCTCAGCAACAAAATCTTCATCACAGGCTGTCAATTATCCAACATCTGCAACCTCATTCGTCGTGTGATCACTTCACATTTTGAAAATGCAGCTCCGCCTCAGACACCAGTAACATCTATTTAACTGAGCTTTACTTTGGACCTGCCTTGCAAGGGGCGAAGGCAGCGTCAACCTCGAAAGCATGAGCATCTTGGCTAAACCTACTGCTATCCAGTGCCTTTGTCTCTGCACACCTTTGATCGAAGCAGGGGGTTCATATTCCTCCATAGCTACTATGGCAACTATAATGAGCACACAGCCACATATATATGTATGCTTGGGAAGGAATTTCCCTGCGCTTTTCTCTTTATCTCAAGTCTACTTGGGGAGTTTTCTACGCTAAGAAAAGGCTGCGCATGCTGTCACTTAGCATTCTTTATTCCTCTCCTTGGCCGTCCTCGCGAGAACATGGGCTTTGCTCGAATCTCCTCTCCTTCGTGCATTGTTCTTTTTCATTAAGTAGATTTTTGTGGTGAGGTCGTCTCGTCCATTGTTCCGGTGATTAAGGATACTAGAAATGTAAGTCCCTTGTCCATGCCCTTTTGTGTTTTTGTGGTGGGCCCTCTCACGTTGCAGGTCTTCGTTGTCATAAAATCATTCGAGAGCTCTGTTTTGCACCGCTCCATTTCAGTAAGAAATCCAATGGTCCCTGCATTGCTCCCATGTCCTGCATGAGGGAATGTTTCTTAGGCCCATGCTGGCCTAATTCGTTCTGATTCAAGTTTCAGAACTTTCTTCAGGCAATTGTATCCACTTGACTGGCACAAGTATGGTGATACAAAGGTTCTACAGAGTGTCCTGCTTGGGTACGATAGTTTTGCTTGGCTATGCTGCCCACTCTCTTTAGATGGCGAGCACTTCTATGATTGCCACGGCTCTAAAGAGTGGATCATCGTCAATCATCATCACCCTGGCATATAAAATGAAACCTTAAGAGACTGTTTTGACTGTCTACCTCCGACGATATTTTCCGCGAGAATAGACTTCTCCATCGATCTTACCTGTTGGAGAGAGCGAAGAGCACAAGGTTCCCATTTGGGATTTTGCGGGAAGTTTGTGACATAGTTCCATTTTCTCCAGCTCCATTTATGGCGAGATCCAGGACATCGTGCAACGTCAACGTGTCCGGCTATGTATAGCATGTCCCAACACCTTCTCACTAAAGCCCTGTTATGCGAACGCCCGTGATTTAAGCTGAGCGACATATCCAATGGGTTGAACCATGTTACTTTCTTGTGGGTTGGCTCACGCTACACATAAAATTTCCTATATAGCCTTTTTATTTTATTATTCGAGGCTACTGCCTTGTGAAAAGGCATATTGTTGCATTCTTTCAATTCGATCCTCCACAACCAAGGAAACCGCCTCACTTCCCATTCCAGACGCTTCTTGTTGCAAAACGAGGTAGTGATGATCCGGTTGGGATGCAGCTTCGCGGTTATAAATGCTGAAGTTCTCCGTTCGCATCTGACAGTCAAACACGGAGGGCTCCAGCAATCCCAGAGTCGCCTACTTTTTATATAGCTTCGCAGAAGCTTGGGATCTACGAAACGGTCATGACGATAAACACGATAAATCTCATCTACTTCTCCTTCTCATCGCCCTCTCATCATTTATATCACAAAAGCAACCTTCATCCCAATAGCTGAAGCTGAAAAACACGTCCGCAAAATCAAGAACACCTGCCTCAAGGTTGCCAGCATCAGCCATCGCAATGTGCCAGAAGGCCTATTACGTCCACAGCTGTGGCCACACGAGCTGGGGTCCACTCGATCGATGCAGAAACAGATATGTCTGCCCCGACGACCACACATACTACTACCCTATCTATGTCAACAACTCGTGCCGTTTCTGTCGACCTCCTCGCAACTGTCCTTCAGCCCAACCTGGACCGTCAAACCGTTCGAGCGGTCGATCCTGATCGACATTGTCACGTTAACACATTACGGACAGGCGTCGAACTCGAAGAATCCGAGTGTACGAGGAAATCGAGATTTATGTTGGGAAATACACAGGCGTTTGTTGTTGCGGATGAGGATGGATTACTTTTCCATTGGTTTCTATCTTTACGATTTTCTTGAAGTTCTTTTTTCATATCTTATCACTGCTTCTCTCCTGTGCTGGGTTTTTCTTTTTGGAATTTGGAATTTGGAATCGGAAAATGCGGATGATTTAACTGATGTCGCTCATTGGGTTATGACAGTACTATTTCCTCTCATCGTTTTATGCTGTCTGTTTATGAATTTGTTGATTTACACTAATTTACTGCCCATAGAGGCCTTACCACTCCTTTAATTGCTATTGACATACACCTTTCACACTCTCTTGGTAGAGAGGACTACCCATCTTCCTTTTACGGGATTGTTTTCTTTGATTCCTCGCTCGTGTGCTATGCTATCAGCTCGACCGGAATACCTTACTGCGCTGATCGGAAAGGCCACAACTGGCATCGTCTATTCATTTTCCAAAGCTAGCTACTTCACTTCATCCCCATAAGGTAAAAGAATAATGGCAACGGCTTTGGGCCCCTTTCTTTCCTCTTCGAGATATATACAGGCAACATCCAAACTCAACACCTAGGATATTATCACACCCACTGTCCACAGGCAATGAAATGTGTTTTTGGACCTACGCCCCCTTACATACATCCCGTCGAAAAAATCCTTGTGAAGGAAAAAAGAACAACCTTCTCAGCCCCTTCACACTACCATCGTCGGATTCTCCAGGAATTTTCATTTTACCCATTCGAAGTAACTCGACAGAAAGACCTTCTTCTCTCCATCCTACCACTGGAAAGGCCCATCCAGAGATTTTTATTTATTTTTTACATGATCTACAGTGACATCGCAGCCGTGCCTTTCCTGTCAATGATGACTTGTAGAGAAGAGAGAAAAAAAAATAGAAACAAAAGAAAGAGTTGTAGTCGTACATCACACTTCATATGGTACATCCCCGTCTGGCTCAAATGTTTTGGCGAAGGAGTTAATAATAGCTGTGAAACTTGAACAGACCAGAAATAAAAGGATCGAAGGAAAATTAAAAATTAAACAAACCCCCGTGTTCCGAAACCACTGAACCAGTCAGTCATCACAAGTTTTCACCCTTTTTTTCCCCTCGAATTTTCCCTTGTTTGTGTGCGTAGGACAAGGGTTGCGGGAAGTCCACCGGCCACTAGACGAAATATTTCTTACCGGCTTTCTAATTTTTTTCCCCTTCTCTTAATGGAAAAGTGGAAATCGATTACTTAGCCAAGGGGAGAAATTGTTTAGAACGTGTCGTACCTATATTGAAGTAGCTGATATATCAGTTTTCTTTGAGTGGAAAAATAAAAAATAAAAATAAAAACCCCCTAGTTGCCTGCTTTGCTTGCTCTATCTGGAAGACTTGAAACGTCCCTATTCAACAAGTACTTTTTTTTATGTGTTTTGTATATGTGATTGAACGAAACAGATAATAATCAATCTCATTCAATTCATTTTCGAAAAAATTCAAGGGGTATGTTATTTTTTTTCCCCTTCGGGAGCTGTTTCAACTTGGTTTTAGGCCCCTGGGCCCTGGTTCTGTTCTTGGTTGGGGGGTGGCTTTGATGTTTTGTTTTCTTCATGGGTCGCTATTTTGGAAAAGCCACCCAAAGCTTTCCCTGATCGGGCGGGTTAGGTACAGAGTAGTTAGTCGTGAATTTTTCGACAGGGACGGGGTGAGGGGCGAGGGCACCGTTCCTAAAAGAGGTCTCTGAGACACTGGGCATGGAGCCTCGGGGGAAGGAAGCCCCCCTACCTGACGCTGCCTATGGAATCTGGATGGGATATGTACCTAGTCAGTGGGCTGGTTAGGCTGTGGTTTAGACTGGCGGGGGAGGAACGGGGTTTCAGTGCTCTGGGTCCTGGGTCTTTTTTTGTCCCTTGTAAGTAATTGTTGCTTTGCCATTTTTGTTCTTGATGGTTTTCGCTGAATCTGGAGGTGGAAGAAGGAGTTGTGCTGATTCAGTATTTTATTCTTTTTGTTTTTGAGTGACTTCTTTATTCTCGAGAGATGAAGATGACTGAATACTTGTCAGAACCTCGGCTGCTGACCACCATGTATGCTGCAGCTCCCAGGTAAGCAATTAAACAATGCTACGCCTAGATCCCGCAACATGCAAGCGGCCGTCACACACCCCTGGAGATAGTCAACCATACCTCCTGAGGAGACGAACGATTCATCGTAGACGTCTGTGTGTGAATAAAAAAGAGAGATTAGTAGGGGGGTTTGTGCGGAAAGTAACCAGTGAGAGCGCAACGTCGTGCCTGACGCTCAGGGTCCCTTATGTGCCCCTTCTAAGATCAAGGATCTCTTCCTGTCTTTTCCCAACCCAATCAAGAAACCAAGTCCGGCGAACCGGTATCGGAAAGGCATCCCCCAAAGCCTAAACGAGCTGCTATATCTCAACGTTTGACGGAGTGACAGGTTTTTAAGTTATATTACTTCGTACTCGCAAGGAAAATTACCTTTCGGAACTGTCAAACACGGGACTGGAAACGTGGGGTATGAAGAGACAGAGCGCAATATCCAAAAGGCTGTTCGTTCTGCACAAGCGAAGAGTTCCGACCGGTTTTGTTGCCAGTAGTTGCTTGCGAAGCCACGCACGCGACTTGCAAGTTGCATATGGATCGTCCTCAACTGAGACATATTCCAGTATTATTTTGTGCCCTTCTCCTGCATTATTGCTTGGTCAGACTATCGGTGGGGAATGGGCCCATGAACTACGCTCGGTCAGTGAGCATTTGGAGGAGCCTAGCAGCACTGGGGTGGCGGCGGCCATGCCCTGAAGGCTGCAGCATGCGCCATGCAACCTGCCCCGTGACTTGCTAAATGAAAGGATTGCTAGCTTTCTGAGCAGTGAGGGGGGAAACTCTGGTGATGGCGGTGGAGGTGTAAGCGTGCTGGTGGATGTAGGTACAGAACACTTGGTTCTAGCCGAACGCTTGGCGTCCTTCTCGACCCTTCTACGCTGCCTCTTAGTTTCGCTTGTGACAGTTCCATGTGGCAATTGTTCCGAGACGTCTCAATGATCAACAGAGGGGCCAGAATTCTGGGAGCCTGCGAGTTTTTACGGGCGTGAAAAGAACAATTTTTGTGTCCTTTTGGGCCACTCTTTTTTGGCTGTTCTTCTAGCTGTTGGTCCCTGGGGAGAGAGGACGCTAGTGGTACCTCGAAATGCGAGTTCACAGCCTTGCGTTTCGAGTTCTCTCGTATTTTCCTTAGGTAATATGCACCAGATCTATCTTCCGTTGTCTAGCATCAAGGGTGCAATTTCCTTGCATAAATAATAATAAGCCTCTCAGGTAAGTCTTGGATTGATATCTGGATATGCAAACGTAGCTTTTGCGTATGACGAGACTTTTTTGGGGTGTACAAAGCTCGACTGTTGATCAGAGAGCCTTTTATTTTCTGCTGCAGGGTCTCTGCATTGTGTGGCTTGCTTCCTGTCGAGTTTTGATTGCTCTTCTGTTTTAACTCAAGAAAGCTGGTTATTGTTTGTTTGATATTCAGTCGGCTAAGCTATGCGATGAGGCTGCGGCCTTCGGAGCCAACTCAGTTTCCTACACGGTGCACAAAAGGACAATAATGGACAATTTGAGAGTCAATAATGGGAAGCAGTTCGCCTTTTGCATCATGAAACATGGGCTATAAGATGGTGTGCATTTTAGTCCGTGAAGCGCTCAGTTGAGACAGTCTAGCGAAGCCATCGCCCCGAGTCTAAGTAGAGAGGAGTAGAGAACTTCGAGAGAGTCGAAATAAAAGCGTGGAAAGTTGGAAAAGCATAAAACCCGCGTGGCTAAAGATGGAGGCTACAATTGTATGGTAGCCAGTAAGAAGCTGGGAGTCTTTGGCGCCATTGATGCGATTGGCTGAATGAAAGTTGCGGAAGCGAGACGGTGATGTGTTGATCTTTGCAAAGAAGGATATAGTAAAAGAGGGGTTCCGTCGTTTGCCACGAGTTTTGATATCGAGAGAGCCAGTAGCATGAATGGACGGAGCATAAAGTGCACGTTTTTTGAACCCCATTTACTCCGCACAGTACATATCTTGAACCTATCTTCCTATAGCGCGTCGTATATGTAAGGTTGTGCATTGCGATTATGCTACACCGCAAGTATCGTCGGTTTTCGTGGGCTATACATCTCGAAAGTTTAGGGCTTCAATCATGTGAACATTTCCGGCACGAAGGCACTGTTAATCCGTTAGCTCCAGCATGAGGATGCCACAAATGAACCGTTGGCGCAGCATGTCCGTGCTTTGTGACCTGCACGATATCTCTCGTGAAGTGGTTCTGTCGAAGTTTATCGCTGGATAAATCGCATCCGTTCAAGGATGCTGCAATCAAGACAAACTTTTCGCAAGAGCTAGGGAAGGAGGCAGCAATAGTAGCAGCGAAAGATGGAGTTGAGGTATAAAACGGTGGAAGTCACAATGCGACTTTGCTGAGCAGGTTTTTTACTTTCCCCCTTGAAGCTGCAGTTCAAGTATGCGGGTTCATCGCCTAGTGTAGCTGCATAAATACTGCCTAGGTGCCTACATACGAAGGAATGTCGACAGGGAACGCTCGAGAGAGGATCGTCAGAATTGGTTGAGGAGTTCGTGGTTCCTTCCTTGTCAATGCAGCGCAGCGCCAAGAGCCATGTACATGTACATGGAAGCGAAAATATGGGCGTGCATGCGGCTGCGTCAACACCTTGGAAACTCAAATCGACTTTGTGGAGAGAAGGTCCATGATGGTAAAGTAATCATTTGGCAAAGAACAAAAATCGCAACGGCAGGGGAGAATCTTCAGAGGAGGACAGTGAGATAAGCGAAAGGTTTATTCTGGCAAGCTTGGGGAATCCAAACTTTCGAGTCTCAACATTTGACATTAAACTCCGTCAAAAAGCCAATGGCGGGTATTTCATCGATTTGCCCGTGAGTTTTGGGGTATGCTTATTTTCACATAGGAAATAGCGATGAATGCATGAGCTGCATCATGCTATCCGATTTCCCGAAATTACAGACACAGGCCCGACTTCTTGCTATCAACTAGATTCGAGGTATCGAGCTCTGATCTACCCCTCGGGGAGGCTGGAGGGTTAGCGAGCATTGAGCTGGCTATGGTCAGTTGCTGCTCATAAGCACGCATGCATGAGCAGATGGCCTGGGATCTGGATGAGAGATGCTCGGGCCCCTTGCCTTGCCGAGCGCCCAGGCGCAGCAGACATCGACGACCAAATCCCTCTTCACTTTGATATCAAGGTATCCTCAAGAGGCGGCAGATAATGATAGGCTGCATCCATAGACCCCAAAACCATGCCCTTAACTCGCGGGTAATAAGAAGGGTGGCGCACAACAAGGTTAGTCCTCCACTGAGCCTCCGACCATATGGATGTCCGAAGCAGACAACTCTCCTACCAAGCCTTCGTGTAGACGGACCTTCAAGGCGTTATCCGCAATAGTCTGGTCGATTACCCACACCTCCAAAAAATGCGCCGCAGCCTTGAGTAGCGCCATCTACCCACAATCTAGTAGTAGCGCATGATGCAGCCGTTCGTATACTCACATTGCTAGTGAGAGCATGTCTTTGGACAAGTGGGAACGCGCTTTTGGATCTCTCCGGAAAATCGGACGCTACAAACCCGGGGGAGGACGTACTGAACCATGTAGACGCTCACCGCTCTCCACCCGAAAACTGGTCGGAATCACACCAAATCCAGATCCTTGAAAGCCGATATCCTATTTCGCTAGAACTGAATAGTGAGTACTATGTATGCCGAGTCATACAAGTTGAGATGGAGTATAGAGCTATGGGATTTATTATTATTAACAAATTCGAGGGTCGCTCCATAAAAGACGTCCAGACCCGTCAAGTGGATTTTGGAGGGGTAACTGACACAGGGCCGATATGGATTTTTGCGGGGCAACCATAGATAGTGCTCAGAAAGGAACAGGGGCTTTCAAACGCTGTCGTAAGAACGTCTGGCGCTGATGCACGATTTGCTTGGTGTCATAGGCGGATGCGGCCGCTCAGTCGCAGGAAGGACCAAACAAATACCGACTCCTGTTTTCACTTGTCCAAACAAGATATTACTCTCCCGTTTGCCCACACTGGAAGATCAATTTGCCAGGCCATATTCGGGAGAGCAAATAGTCAACTAACCCTATTATTGACAGGCTTGTATTTACCCAATTGGGGAGCTTGAAACAAGGCACAGAGCAAAGCTGGATAAAATAAACTTTCGGCTACTGCATCAGGATTCAGCAGCGGACCAAACGTCCCAGGAATACCTGGTTAATTGCCACGTTTTTTTGTGCTTGTGCCTTGCCTATGGAATCTCCAAGGATGGATGGGTGAATGGAAGACAGACGTTGGCTCTCTTGGCGTGGGACAGATCTGCTTATCGATAACTTGATAAGCCCTGCTGTAGGGAGCACATACCTAGGTACTTACCACTGCGGGGTTAGAGGATTTTCTTTGGTTAACCGGGCTGACGAGTATAACCTCAGCTCGCCTTTGTGGTAACCGACTATTCTTTACTGTATACGTGGTTTTGATGCGGTGACGCAAGCTGGCTAGAGACGTGAAGTGTCATGATACGATGGGCCACAAATCTCGCATGGTTTTTGTGTATGTAAGGAGTGTCAAAGTTAGAGACTAATGCTCCCGCTCTCGAGCCATCTAGGTGGGGAGACTTGATACCTACCTCGCTGATTTGCAGCAATAGCCGCTAGGGATACTTTCACCGGAGTTCCCTAAACTCCCACTTCGTCCTTTTCGTCCTTCGAGCGCATGATTTCGTGTATCACTGGATATATGTAAATTTGTGTTGAAGGCTTTCTGAATGCCCCAATCATAAAATCCAAAGTGTAGTGAACTGAATGGAATAGACAAGGATTTCGTCATCTTTCTCTCTCCCAGCCAATCCAAAATCACCACTCCTGGATCATGCGTGCTGCATTTTCTACGCTGCGCATAGTAGGTCCAGTTCGTGCATGATGTTATGTGATATTGTGCATGATTGCGGGGTGCAGCAGTGGAGGTGGGCAGGTTTGAAGTCGCACAGCATGCAAGACATCATTAAACCATGTGGCTAATAAGCGATAGCTGATTTTTGATGCAAGAAGTAGGAGTCGGACCGATAAGTAGTTCTAACTTCTAATCAGTCTTGTATGGCGTCCTCTGGCATTGGGTTCATTTGTTTGATCATGACCACTCATAGTACCTTCTCATGGCAAAAACGGTCATCTTAGCGCGCTGCAAGTATTCACCTGAGCGGGTTTCGGTAGGGCCTAGTGCACGGCTTGAAGCCAGTTAACAAACTGAGTGAGGCTGAAGCGAAGACCTTACCGAGGTCGAGGAGGCAAACCGACTTTCTTATCAGTCACAGTCGAACTACATCGGTATGCTTCGTTTTTCCGTAGTATGGCCAGATTATCAAGGAAAGGACGAAAATCAGAGATACTAACCCTATTCTGATAGATTCATCAGCCACAGCAGTCAACGCGCTTATCCTGGAATGGAACTTATATAAACAAGGCGTCTGTGACGGAGCAACAATCGCTGCGCAGATTCTGGTGAGTCGGAGTGACGCAATCATTTGATTTTTATTGAAAGTGGCGATGTCCAAGCGAGCCGTCCTCAACACCAGGGTGCATGCGACAGAAAGCGAATAATAGTTCATTCAGGGTGGTGAGCAAAAATGCAGAGGGGAATGCATTTTGGCATTTTCATGGATAAAGTCGTGACTTTATCCATCTTTATCCATAAGTCTGAAGCCGTGGAATCCTTAGAGGCTTGGCAATTTTAGCTCCAACGCATTTCCTGCCACGGACTGGCACGGAGATGATGAGCTCAGGTAAGTCATAGAATAATGGCATCCCAAACTCATCCCTGTAAAACCGTGGGCCCGATCCCGAAAAAACGGTGGCTGGACTAAGCTCGGGATGCGTCTAAAGTAGCGTCCTCCGTTCGCCCCGAGGACTAGACTCGAGTCGAAGGAGGCAGTGAGGTTGAGCCTCTGCGACATTCGCGTGCAGAAAGAAAAAGCACTCTGGGCCAGGGATGTTCCAAGCTGTGACGTTCTAGCTAGATCCCCCGACAGAGAGGAACCCACGCACTCTGTCCTAGTTGGGACTCGGGAGGAGGACTAGTTTGCTCTGTGAGGTCGATCCCTTTTGGCCGCGTTGACGGTCACAGAGTAACTTCCTTCCGCGGGCTTTATTCACTGTTGACCTTGGTGGTCAATAATAGGATGTTCACGTATAACTCTCTAGACGACACTTGCTATTATCGATGTGGACTGCGTAAAACAGTGTAGCATTGGAAAATTTGACCCTGGCCATTTGCATGTGGCTGTTTTTCCTCGCTTTGGTTTCAAGCAACCGTGATGTGTGATTTCACTACTCCGTATGGAGTATTAGAGTACGGACACGGTGTGCCTGTCAAGATACCGTGGACGTATCTTATCGTACTTACCCCTGGCAATCTCTCTTTGGCTTGGAGAAGTAGTTTTCTTGCACGAGAGACAGAGGAGGCCTGGGTCTGAAAGGCCCTGACGTTTAAAATGCCCGTTATTATGTAGCAACCTCACGGCGAACTAACCCGAATAGTGAGAACCCGCGTTCGTCTGGAACACTGAACACCTGTTGGAGAGCTGGAAACCAATCTCCAAGTATCGGCAGAAATTCGGAGCACGTTAAGCCCTGAACGCGGCGGTGATCCCAAAGCTTCGTTCTTCAGTTCAACGCGGCAATCACTATAATATCACTATCAGAAATTTTTCATTATAAAGAAGACGTGAAGGAGAGTTTGATTCAATTCTCATTCAAGCTGATGCGACACTTCTTCTGTAGCTGGTCCCCTTGTTACGTTACGACCCCGATAATAAGGGAACAAAGACATGAACGGCAATTGGGTCAAACCTTGAGTAGCCTTTTAGTAAAATATTGTATAGAGATTCTGTATATACTCTGTAAGCTCATTTAACTCAATGTAGTAATGCGAGAGTCCTGATTCATCGGTAAATTTTATACGGAGCACTTGCATGAAAACAATGCCTCTCGCATTGCATTTCAAGGAGGCGTTCTCAAAATAACTGGAGGCAACACATCGCAGCGGTCAATAAATAGCACACACTGGAGAACGGCCTAAGGGAACCGAGCAGGGATGGCATTGTATCGGGTCTTGGCACAGCCGATTGCGGTTTTGGGACGGGCCCTGGTCAATGGAATATTTTGACTTCCTAATCGACATGGATCTCGTTTCAACGCTGCAGTGTAGTCACCTCAAAGGCTCTGAGGAATCCTTGCTAGTGTCTCAACAATGGTGCAATTTTGGCGACCTGCGACACCTGCAAGAGCTAGAATAGTTAGTACTTCGTTCAGGGATCCACAGACCAGGGGTTTTAGCTCCAACCTCCAAGCCGGGGTAAGGGGAGAGACAAAGAGATCAGCAGTAGTGCCAAAACGGCCCTTCGCCCTGAACCTGAGGTCCTACTAGGTAAATAGTATATTAGTAGGTCCGCCCAGAACGTTTGACCCCAAAAATAGGGAGAAACAATCTTGTCATTCTTTTGAAGCGCCGCTTTTAAAGGACCCCCTGTGTGCTGGGTGATTATGAGAGATTCATAAAAAAAATTCAAGTTATGATGATTGCGGTGGAACAGAAAGTGCACGACCTCGCGGTCCATGTTGGCCTGAACAACATCATTGCCCGAGATACCGCAGCGACGGTAAACCTCACTCCATGAAGTTCCTGGAAAAAGAGAGAAACTTAAACTGACCTTTTAGCAGCCAATCCATCGGGACCAGATAGCTCTGAATGGTGGCAGTTCTGGACGGCAAACTCCAACGGAAAAACCGAAGTACCAGCTATGGCCCAGCCTCAAGAAAACGACGTCGCTATCTGCGATGCGAACCCCGGATATAACAGAGATGGTGAAGAAAAACCAATCTAATCAGGGAAATCTCTCCCGTCGTCGCAAAATCAGTGTCCCGGAGCTGGGTCCTATGACAACAGTTCATGAAAAGCATATGGACTCGCGTAAGTTAAATGTCCACTTCAGGCGCTACATTCGCTAATTTTTGAGCAGCAACGATTCCTGGCCGTTTTCCTATCCATGAACGATCGAATAGTGCACCGGGAACATCTTGGAGTCGAGGGAATTTCGAAGGTCCCGAACTTCCACCTGTTGGGGAACCCACCGTCTCCTCTCGTGACTCATTTGGAAGGCTTCTCGACTCAGCAACGTCGCAGGACGAGCACTGGTCATTGCTAAAGAGGACCTCGTCTCTGATTACTCTTCCAGATTCGATATTTGAGCGCCCCTTGAATACCGCAAGATCAGAATGTGCAAATAATGGGCATATACAGTTCGGTGGTCCACCCGCTGTCCCCCCAAAATCTCCACGCCTGGCACTCAAAATTCCACCAAACCAACTACAGGCGTCCACATATTATAACTCCGGTTCCAGTCCATCCACAACCACTTTGATGTCCGGGCCAGGCAGTGCCCCGGTAAATAGCACCAATTCGGATGGCTTCATTTTTCCTGCAAAGGAATCACAACCCCAAACCTCAGCCCCGATAGAAAGGATGGTTTCCCCTCCTCCATGGTTCTCATCTACGAGTGGTAAACACTCGCGCGGTCATTCAAGAAACAGAAGCATTGGACTTGCCCAGGCGCCCGTGTTTACTTCTGAAGTAACACGTAAGCCAAAGGGACATCACCGGGACCCATCCCAGGATTCGGTCATGAACCGAGGGAGGCCAGTAAAGAAGTCTCTGGCAATTGAAGACCCTAGCCGGAATCACATAGACGATGCATATTCCTCTCTTCCGTCGGGATTGGCCCCTGAGAAGGCATCCGAGGTCCTCTCTTACTCAGAAGTAACGCGGTTACAAGACCAAGCGAGGAAGCAGGCGCAGAAGTTCGAGGTGCTTAAATATGGCGAGGTTAAGTCGCTTTCTAGGGTATGTTTCTCCTCATGCCCCACATATCGGCCTGTGATTCCATTGCATTCGAATTAACGTCAACCCCAGGAACTTCGAGCGCTGGACAAACGATGCGAATATCTCCGGGAGACGTACAATTCCTTGCGAGCTGGGCGTCGAAGCCTACACACTAGAATGATTTCATACCTGAGATCTCCCAGAGTCTCCAAATTTTCCAGGGAAGGTATCCTAAAACAGGAGGAAGCGCTCTCGGAACTTGACCAGTCAATCGACGAATGGGTTACGAAGCTAGAGCTTGCCGAAAATCGAAGAACTCGGATACGGCAAAAGCTCCTTGAGCATATGGCCGGCGCAATGATTTTGAGATACCCCCCCGCAGTAACGGATCCATTCCTAGACCATCAAACTCCTCCAAGAAGCCCCCTTAAAACGGATAGTCCAGCTAGTATCAACCGTCGAGACGTTGAATCCATCAGGATATATGCCGGCGCGGAATTGCAGGCTTTATTCGTTAATATCGAAAAGGAGATGGAGAGGATGGTTGACCATGGCCATTCGGCTTCTCCTACACCAGCTCTCGTAGAATCGTTCTAAATACCGTCCGCATGATATCTATGCACTGCATGTACATGTACATACCACACAACTGATTAACCCTTTGTTTGATGAAATTCCTGTGATGTTAATGACCCAGCGGGTGTTGTTTTATTATTATTCGAACCTTGATGTGATTTCTTTTGTCATATTATGAAATCTGGTCAGCCACCGTGTACAAAATAGTGACCATTCCCGTGGAGCCACTGCTAGGTCGGTTGGAATCACCAGTCTTTTCCCTTCGTTATTGGTGTTCTTTTATTCAATGTACCACCAGGAGTTTTTCACTTCTAGTGGCAGACTTCAAACATGATTTATTTCTTCTCTTCTGTTCTTATAGGGTAATGAATATATTAATATGGATATCAACACATTAATCCATTTAAGCTGAAAATGAGCTTCAACCGGAAGCTGTCTTGAGGTCATCTATACAGGGGAGCTCATAGGGGTCATTCTAGTATATCAACAACTGAGCTCGCTCCATCACCCGTCTCAATTTCTCACATTACAGGAGTACGCACAGTCAAGGGAAAAAAGATATCATCTGTATGTGGGAAGAATGCCAGTTGCGTCATTAGTCCTATCCCACGTCGGGGTTCATTAGTCATCCGGTAACGCGGATAAGGAAAATCAAAAACCCGTCCTAAATTTTGTCTTTGAGGTTGCTTCCAAATTGACCGACTCCAGCAAAAGGACCTCAAAAAACAATTGATATCTCCCTGTCTCATTAATACTTTTTTTTTAAAAAAAATTAAATTTCTGGAGCCATAGTCGCTTAAAACCATACGTACATATACCAACATGATCGCCAGAACGATATTGCGCCAGCAGCGGGCTGCGAAATCCATCCTCTCCTTCCGCTCGGTATCCACCACCTCCCTCCCATCCACAAGAGCATCGCCGTTGCAGCTGTGTTCACAGAGAACCGCAAAGCCATTGGCGCCGCGGTTATTCCAGAGATATGCGTCTACAGAGTCCGAATCGAAGAAGGAAAACAACGAAGCTGCTGCCAGCGGAAATGGTGAAAATGGCAAAGCAGCAGAAGCCGAGGAAGCTCTCAAGAAGGACTTGGAAGAGCAGTCCAAGCTGATTATTGATTTGAAGGTATATATGCACACTCCCATTACCTCTGCTATTGCGCGCCGTCTCATTGCGGGAGCAATTGGGTGGTAAAAGCGTATTGTTGAAGAATTGCATTGCTGACCTATTTTCAGGATAAATATCTCCGTTCCGTTGCCGACTTCCAGAACCTCCAGGAGCGGACACGTCGCGATATGGAAGCTGCGCGTGCGTTTGCTATTCAGAAATTCGCCACAGACTTGCTTGAATCCGTTGATAACCTCGACCGTGCTTTGGATGCTGTGCCCGCCGACAAGCTCAAGCCTGTTGAAGGCAATGGGAACCAAGAACTCATCGACCTCTTCTCGGGCCTTAGGATGATCGAGACTATCATGATGAACGCCATGAAGAAACATGGATTGGTTAGATTTGACCCTTCTGAGGATGTGGACGGAAAGCCCCAGAAGTTCGATCCCAAGCTCCATGAGGCTACTTTCATGACACCGGCGCCTGGCAAGGAAAACGGAGACATCATGCATGTCCAGAGCAAGGGATTCTCCCTTAATGGCCGAGTATTGAGGGTCAGTATCTCTCCATTTTTCTCCTTGTCTATTATGGACGTTTGTTCAATGCCCGATCTGGAAATGACGTAAACATGCTGACAACATTCTCTCCGACACAGGCTGCCAAAGTTGGCGTTGTGAAGAACGCATAGTTCGCTTCTCGACCCTCCATACATTCTAAACACTCCACGCGACGTCCTTCTGGTTGTCAACCTCGATAGACTTGCCACCATCTTCCACAACCTCTCCCCTGATTCCCAACCGACACGACACCTTTACCTATTCACGACGACCCCTACAATACAGTCACTCCACACTTCAGATCATGTACATTATGTGTTTAATTAGACGCGGCGGCACTGGTGAAACCAGAAAACCGGATGGCGTTTCGCTTTTTGGGATATTTGCAATCTCTACATGAGCTATCGGTGCAAATACATGTTCCTCGCTTTCCTCGCTACCATTTCACAGTTTTTTTCTTTCGTTTTCCCGTTTCTTCCACTTTCACCATGTATCATATGTATCTCCTCTCTGACGCATTTCCTCTTCTAGCTCCTTGGTGTATCTTGACATGGCATGGCACGGTGTTTTAAGGCATCTTCGTCCCTCCCATTTTCAGAAAACTTTAAAGTAACTGTTTTTGTCTCATGAAAACCTAGATAATATCAATATCAACGCTTCCGGTATGGAATAGCTTCACTTCTTCCTCAACAACCGTTGATAAATCTCAAATTGCAGAGACGAGGGTGCTCATTCGAGTAATCTATAAGTAGTCTATCTAGCTATATCGTACATTGTAAACACAGGAAAGCTGGGAATCGATATTGTACAGTTCCGTAAAAAAGAACAGAGAAGCAAAGAACCATTAATACAACCACGAAGAAGGAAATACCGCAGGAAAAAGAAGAAAAAAACTATCTTAACTCCACGCCCGTCTTTTGAACTAGTTGCTCCCTAAAGGCCTCATGTAACTTATTTACCTCCTCATTTGTCAACGTGCGTTCCAAACTTCGATAATTGATCCTGTAGCACAAACTCTTGCGGCTCGTTTTCGGGTGCGTGAATTCATCGACCAGTCGCACATCTTCCGCAAGATTACCAGCAACGTCGCGAACTATTTCCATGAAGTCGTTCTCATGGAAGGGTACGGCACCGCCAGCAGCGCTGCCAGAGCCCGCGGAGGTCGATGGCAGCCAGAAGGCTACGTCCTTGTAGCATGCCGGGTGTTTGGAAAAGGGAACGAAGCGGGTGACTTGTTCGGCTTGGAATTGGGACAAGAATCGGGGATCTTTGGACCAGAAGAGACGGATGTCAGGGATGTTGAAGAGGAGCATGGCAATGCGTTCGACGCCCAGGCCAAAGGCCCAGCCTACTCTGTGCGGTACATCAGAGGCAATGAGGAGATCTTGTTTGACAACACCAGAACCTAATATTTCGAGCCAGTCGCCTTGCCAGTGTACTTCGAGCTCCCAAGATGGGCTGGTGAAAGGGAAGTAAGCTTCAACCCATCGCATTTTGAGGGGCTCTTGGTCGGAGGGATCGGTAGTCGCCTCCTTTGCAGCTGAGAATATCTTCACGACTAGGCGTTCCAGGGACCGCTTGAGGTGCGCGGATATGGCTTCGACTTCCTCTAAGCTGTGATGCTCCGATTGCAGAGGGTTCCGCTCAGCGTGGACAATTGGGTAGTTATCTTCAACCTTGATACCATGCGGAGGTATCGCATCAACATCTTTCATAATTGCGGCGGCAGTCTGCCAGGAATACTTGAGAGGATCATCCCTTGGACGCTTCCAGAGCCGTGCACCTTCCATCTGGTGAAAGGCGGGGTAGTGGCTCCGATCCACCTCATCGCGCCGATAGACATCTGCTATGACTGTATATCCTTCTTCTCCCGGTTTTGTCTGCTCATTGAGGTTCATGCGCTGGAAATATGAATGTTGATGCGCACTCGTATGCGTTCGTAGGACTGTACTTTTGTTCACATAGTATGTATCCGTTCGACTTCTGCCGGGATGATCGGCTGGAAATCCTAGGACATCGAAGTTCTGGGCAGTTGAAACGATGGGCTGGGTTTCGGCATAGTTGCCGTATTCTGGGCTGGGGAATTGGCTTTCAATGAGTTTGCGCGTGATCGATAATGGGTGGTTTTCATCGAGATATAATCCACGTCCGATATGCGAGAGGATGGTGTTCGTTACATTAGTCCATTCGTCTGCTGGGTAAGTGACGCCCGCGGAAACAACGTCCTTGCGAGGAGGTGCATTGGTCTGTGGTGGGCGCGAGGTACGTTGACTCTTCAATGATTCAGCAGCCTCGCTCGGCGACGCAGCTGTGGAGCTGTTGAATCTCGAGGCAGCCGGGGGTAGATGTGGATCGCGCAAAGAGAATCTCGCTCCATTAATTGCGCACCTCCCAGGGCCGGTGCGCAGGGCCCTACCTGTTGCAAGGAGCCGCATAATTCCAGATCGCACGTTGGCTTCCTGTACAATGCTCGGGCTATCTCTGGTTCGCAATTGACCTCATGACCTTAGCTTTCACCTGGAACATTTCCGCGCCAAGCGTTTGGCCGCGGCCCTGGCGTTAGGCGCCTAAACTGGGAAATCGCGCCTACACCTTCTACCTCAACAACAGTCTTCAGGGCCACTAAAAGAGAAACTGACATGCTCTTATCATCTCATGCTATAAAAAGCAGTACAGCATCATAGCTGCAAGAATGTCGCGGTATGCCAGCGGCTTGCCAATTTTCGGCCAATAACGGCGCTGCGACGACATTACACATGCAGGTGCGATGGCGGCTAAAACCACAACAAGGCTCTAAATTGAAGAGAACTCATGCATGGCGAGCCCTGTAGCCTCAAAACTCTACAATATGCACTACTCAGCCTTGCCCCGCACTATTTAAGATGCTCGACTGCCTAGTTTTTCTTCCTTTCTGTTTCCCTTCACTAGAATGCTATTTTCTACGCTGAAAGCCGAAAGAAGGTGTTTTTGTCTCTTGATTTTTCACTTGGGCGAGCACATACTCCGTTCAGATGGAAGCTATCGCGCTAACTTCATCGATTCTTCAATTGGTACATTTCAGCGTGGACTTTTTTGATCGTGCGAGGCGGCTATATCACTCTACTGATGGATCCCTCGACGACATCACGGCGACGGAAGTTGCCGTAAGTCATTTATTGAAGAGAGTTGCTGAGCTGGAGACTCTAGCAAGAAACACAAATCAATCTAATTGCGAAGCGTCGCAACTTCTCGATACTTGCATATCCGTTGCTTGTGAGCTCTTAACACTACCTGGTAACTTAAAAGTCAAGGACAAGAAAGGGAAATGGTCTACTTTCAAGGCCACAGCGAAGGGAGTGTGGAAACCCCCTGAGATTGACCAGCTTCGCGGTCGCCTGGATTTTCTAGTTCAAGGGGTCCAAATGTGAGTCCATGTTCTCGTGTTTATAGGCATACATTTGTGATTGCCTGAGGCTAGACTCGAGCGTACAGGGATCAAATGATCGAACAATCACGAATTATGAAGTTACTATGTGATAAAATTGAGTCAGTCGAAGAAACGAGCGAAATTCTGCGCAAGTTGTTGAACGGGCCACACTCTCAGGCACCAAGACACCTCGGCTACCCTTGGGAAACCGGCACTCCCAAGGACCATATTCGGATAGACGATAAGCTAGGTTAAAGCTATTTCTTACCCCTGGATGTTTGTTCTTCTCAGGAGGTAATTATCGCCTTTCAAACATACATAGTGAACAAAACTGAGACAGATCTAGGCATTTTTGGGAATTTTAGCTGTCAAATTCGAGTCTAGAAGGCTGCCGGGCCTAGTCCAGGTGCAGAATATGCATTTGGAACTCTGGGACTGGATGAAGGTAAGAAGCTCAACACTGGTAATTGGTCTTCGTACGTGAAAGGAGGCAGCGGCGTCAAAGTATCGTTCATCATGTCCACATGGGACTATTACTATGACCCCAAGTGCATTCGCTGCTTTAAACCTCGGAAGGTCATTAATCATAGACAGCGGTTCATGATATGGTAAGTCGCCATGGCTATTGGAACAAGCTCAGGCGCTAAATGTCATAGTGCTTCATGTCGTCTAGCGGTTAGTTGGGCCGAACCCGGTGACATACCCTATGAACCGAAGAATGTGAGCATTGGTATAACCCCCGACCTATATCGTGATCACCTGCTGGGCCTCAGACCTGATCGATTGTCTGCGGACATCATACATTAACTTTCAGGCAGCAAAAATAGCTCCAACCAAAGAAACATTACATTTCGTGAGGAACCGCTGATCGACTTCGTCTGCCATCGCATTACAATGAAGCGGGAGCCAGTTTTTAGCCTCGTAGAGCGATATCTCTATTGCCGCTGCATCAAACATCAATCGTCACCGTCCCAGAACGGACATGTGGTTACGTGGGTGACTTTTGGCCTGTGCCCAAGACACAATGTCGAAGATATGGCATACGAAGACGATGGGAACCAGGATTATCATCAAGATCCATATTTCGACAAATACGGGGGATACGACGCCTTCCGCGCGTTTGTATCAGGTAGTGAACACATATATGAAGAACTTGACGGCGAAAGGTTCCTACCCGCGTGTGAAGTTGCCGGGGCGCTGAAGGGGCTTTACAACGCCTTAAGCGAACCGTCGGGGGCGGCCCGCGAGGCACTAATGGAATATACCACTGAGGTCGATGCCAATTTCGATGACTTGGGTCGCGGTCGCTCCGCTATGTGGGAAGACTGGGTGATACAACAGGCGCAGAAGCGCGTACAGGATATAGTAAAGCCCCTCTACGAACAACTCGATAACACTCCACCCGTGGGAAAAATACGGGGAACAGAGGGTTGTCTCACCCGACCGTCGACGTGTGAGGACAGAAATGACGCCAATCATTTAACTGAAACCCAGGCATCAGATGAATAGCTGCTATAATCTACCTTGCAAAAACCTGACGCGCTAGCATAGATTCGGTCTCGGTTGCCAAGCCTAAAGATAATGCTACGCGAGGGGTGAGGGAAGGAGTTCAACGGCTATGAAACGATCGAGTTCGCGTCATGTCAGGATTTCTTGGATTAGTACATAGTATCTGCATCCTTTGGTTAGGACCAATGCAACGTGGTGTTGTCGTGTCAATACGGATTTTCTATAGGGCTTAACTTTGGTGGTATCTTGGATATGTTATGTGAAATGGTCCTCATAGTGATTATCGTCCAAACTTCTTCCTCTGCAGCTGCAATTTCCCCTTCTCTGCATAAACTAAATAATTTAGTAACTCAGATTCCAAAACAATTCTACTAATTTACCATACCGAGTATGACTAACTGATCTGACGGGGGCATTAGAGGTTCGCGGTTAAACTACCAATAAGTAACCTTTATTAGGCGCCGGACCCTTGGCATTGGACCAGGCAGCGCGGGTAAAATTGAACCGTGTGCTTATCTAAGCAGCCGCAGCTTATTTTCTTCGGGATTCGGAGTTAGAGAAATTCGGAAGTCTCCCGGGTCCCCTGCAAGTTGCAACAGAGAGAAAGAGGAGAGAGATGCCCGTCACCGCGCCTTTTACGAGTCGTGCATAGCTCGTCGAATTCTTCGCTGCTTGGGATATATATCATATTTGTCTCATGGCCTTGCATAATTTCCTTCTTTTTTTGATATGTACAGTATTCCCTCATCAAAATGGCAGGCCGAGATAAAACCCAGCAAACCGCGTCGACGCAGTCGGCTCCCTCCTCCAGCTCGAAGATTCATTATCCATTCTGGTTTGGAGGGTCAGCTTCGAGTTGCGCGGCTGCGGTGACGCATCCTTTAGATCTCAGTATGTTGATTCTCTCTTTTCCAGTTTTTTTTTTTTTAAAATGCAGTTAATATTTTACTAACTTCGGCAACAGTCAAGGTATAAATCATTCCAGGCCAACCGACGATATGAGCTTATTGGAGCCTTTTCCCTTCTGATCCCCCGAACGCAACAGGTCCGATTACAAACGCGCAAGGCCGGGGACCCGTCTAGCATGTTCAGGACATTCATTCATGTTGTTAAGCACAATGGAGTACTCGGGCTCTACCGCGGCGTATGTTCCATTCTCCATTGTTTTTTTTTCTTTCCCTTTTTCACTTCAAAAATCTGGAGCTAATAGAAACTTATGGACCGAAATCTAGCTCTCCGCCTCTCTCCTACGGCAAATGACCTACTCAACCACCCGATTCGGCGTATACGAAGAACTCAAAGCGCGCCTCACTCCCGCCTCCTCCTCCACACCCCCTTCGCTCCCCGTCCTCATCGCGCTAGCTTCAGGCTCCGGTTTCATCGGCGGTGTAATTGGCAATCCAGCAGACGTGTTGAACGTGCGCATGCAATCCGATGCCGGCCTCCCCCCCGAAAAGCGACGAAATTATAAAAACGTGGTTGACGGGTTAGTGCGAATGCTGCGGTCAGAGGGACCAAGGAGTCTCTTCTTAGGCGTATGGCCAAACTCTGCTCGAGCAACGCTCATGACGGCAGCACAGCTAGCCTCTTATGACGAATTCAAGGGTGTCTGCTTCAAGCTTGGCATGTCGGATAATCTCGCGACACACTTCACCGCGTCGCTCATGGCTGGCTTCACCGCGACCACCATCGCCAGCCCCGTCGACGTCATCAAGACACGAGTCATGAGCGCCGGCCCCGAAACTAAAGGCCACGGCCTCATGCGGGTTTTAAGAGATATTTGCCGCAATGAAGGGTATGTGTGGATGTTTAGGGGCTGGGTTCCTAGCTTTGTCAGGTTGGGCCCGCATACGGTTGTGACATTTTTGTTTTTGGAAGAGCATAAGAAGATTTATAGGGCGTGGACGGCGGATTCGAAGAGTGAGACCGCGGCAGTGTTATAAAAGGGGCTCACGGCCTGCCCTTGTTTATAGGCTTTCGTTGATCTTTTCGGCATTCTGAGCGAGATGACTACCTCTTTTTTTTTCACCGTCCTGAGGGCTATCCAGTGCCGTGGTCGTTTTGCAGTTTTTTTCCCCTCTGGATCGTTCTTACAAACCGGAGTTAGATGTGTGGTACTCGATTTTCCTTTCCGAGCTGCTGGTGCCCTGTTTTCTGTGTTGGGTGTTTTGAGGGGGACTGCAGTTATGTACAGTATAATAGACTTCTTACAGGGGGGAAAGGTAGGCAAAAATATAATCCAACCAATGTTTAATTCATATCTTGTGCTGATATTAACATGCAAAAACATCAAGATAGTTGAGCGACAATCGCGCGGATTAAGGAGAAGATATACTAATTATACTAATACACAACCAACAACCAACGCAATCAGTACATAAAACGATCCTTAGGAGACGGGGCCCCCAACTAACCGACGCTACACCCCATCAACCACACCATAACTCCTTACTTAATCTCCCAGCTTCCCCAACCTCTCCTTATCAATCCCTTCGGCTTCGTCGCACCACTCATATCCACAGCCAGCAATCTCTTCCTCAGCCTTATACCCGCTCACAACCTGCACCTTATACTAATCCCCCTCACCCACCCAACTCTTATGCAAATGTCCAATCTCGTATACATTTCAGTGAGAGCCTACTTGCTCTGTCCGCAGACGCTGGAAGCATGTTGGTCTTCTAGATATCGAATATAAAAAGGGGGGATAGGGGGCGGCGGGAAAGGCGCACGCTCTCTCTCTCTCTCCACCCTCCTTTTTTTATTTTCTGCTTTTTGTCAGGGTTAGAAAAAAAGGGGCAGCAGTGTTCCCTAAAGGGCGCATATAATTCCCCATCGATGATGATGATGGTGAGTACTCGTGTCTGCTACGCTCCTATCGCTTGGTCAAACCTTGGGGGCCAGTTGCCGGTTCTTATAGAAATAGCAGTAGGAAAAGCCATCAGAATACGAGCATTTATCCGGGTGGGGGGGGAAGTCTCGAGATGGTCTGTGAACAGCCCAGTGTCCTGCCATATGTCTGTCGTTAATGTTGGAAAAGACAGTGGTTGATATAGCAGCCTTATTATCCTGATCCATGGAGGTATATGCACATGTGCATATTTTGAAGTTGAAACATCTACTACAGATTTGTCTATGGAGTAGACATCCCAGCGTCAACAAGGTCAACCAGGGTTCATAAAGCCAAGCAAAATCCAAAGTTTATTTTTGTCCGCGGAGTTCCCCCAATACAAACACAGGGAAATGATATTTTATCAGCTTCTCAGCTCCTTGTTCCAAGATATAAAATCCATAATAAATGTCACAGCGCTGGACGAATCTATGCCATTGACATGATCGGACACTATGTAATCTTTGAGCAAGTTGTTATGATAGTTAGTTGACTAGGAAGAGAGACGAGTGGTGCTCTCTTGCATGTTGTTGAGATGGAAGCACTCGAGGTTCAAGATTTTGGCCTTGTGGCAGAGAAGAGCCAATGCCCTTGAGTATCCTAGGCAATTGGAAGCCAATACGGCGGAAGCCATGTGACCACATGTATCGAGTCCAGATAACACTGAATATATCAACCAAAACACAGGTCCATAGCGGAACCAATTGATTCGAAACTAGTCTTCACGGCCCTTCTCTATATACATCTCATCCCCAAGATTTTACAAAGGCCGAAAAAGAAAATGAGCACCAAAACAAAAACGTCCGCTGGGGAAGAAAACGGGGCTTTTCGCATTTTTTGTTGTTTAGAAAAAAAAAGCCTATATAAAAAAGTAGGATCGAATACTCCACCCCACGATATAGGAATGTTTCCCATTTTCTGTCTCCCCCCAACACACTGACTGACTGCTGCATAATACAAGACGGTGCGACTGTGTTCACCGTTTAACTAGTCCAACTTGACTGGGAAGTTGCCACCCTCTGTGGAATGGGAGGGGTTATTAGATAACAGAACGGGCTTCAAAAAGCTGGTGGGAGGGGACGGGGGGAAAACAGTGGGATAAGAAGAAATCGTGACGCATACCTCGCTGCTCATCCCATCGTTCCCACCAAGTTTTGGGGCACAACGACCGATAGGCTAGAAAGAACTACCAGGCCGAGGTATGTTAGCACGCGTTCACGCGGTATATATATTTTTGTTTTATCGGCAACCCGGCGCGGGGTTTTGATCGGGATTGTGAGTTCGTGATTGAGGAAATATTCACCTGACGGCAAGGGCGGAAGTCTTCGCCTTTGGCGATGATGCACTTGTGATAGTCGACATAGTTCTGCCAGCAGTGCTTTGTCCTATAGTTGCCGGATTAGAATGCGCCATGGTCTTTCGCCAATGGCTCCAGGAAAAACAAACGTACTGGTTCGTGTTCGGGAAGCGGGCATCAAAGCCTGAAGGGTTTGGCTAAATTAGCATTGAATTGCGCAAGCGGAAGGACAGGTCTGGCTCGAATGATCGCAATGTATTCTCCGACGATCGAGATATAGATATTGAGGACCTAATTGGTACGTACCGGCTGCGTGGAGTTAGCACATGTTGACCTTGGCTCGTGTTGTGGTGCATTTGTTGTGGGAAGCGGAGGGACTGAAAAACATACCTGTTACGAACTTGAAGGGCTTTGTCTCGACGGGCTCATTGGGGTCGGCGTCTGGGATGTTATCGGCCATTTTGACAGAGTGGAATTGCAATTCGAGTCGTGGATGATGGTGGGTGGGATGACCTTGACGGCGGGTTGGTGGAGAGGGAGAGAATTGAATGTGTAGTCAGTAACTGAGTGAGTGAGTGGTGGACTGCTCCATGAGCTGCCAGTCCCGTGAACCGGCGAGCCAAGGAAGCGAATCCGCGGCCTGCGATTGGGTGGCCAGCCAAACAAACAGTTCCAACATCAACCTCGATCCTCGCTCTCCCTCATCCCCGAAACCCACACAATCAACCGACGTCTTTGCCTCCCCCGCCCAACCACAGCTCTCTGCTCTACTATCTGACAGCAGTTGCTTTCGATTACTACTGCTCCATCATGTATCCAACTCGTGTCCTTGGCCTACGCTCCTCCCGGCCGTTGTTCGAGCCGCTGCCGGTATGTGATGCCACCTCAATTGGCCCTTAACTGCTATGTATTAGGAACTTAGAACTTCACTAATTGCACATATACTCCATACAGAAGGAACGCCAGAGCGGTAATACTCCCCTTTTGACGCTTATCGTCTAATTTCGAACAATGTCACCCGGCTTACTTCAAGCTAACCTACTGTTGCTGCTGGGTGGTACTAATATAATGCTTGCTTCTTCCAGCTCACACCATCTCTCAACGCCTACGAACTCTGAAGAGGATTCCTCCTGAATTGATCCCCCTGGGTAAGGAAAAAAATAAAAAATAAAAAAGGCCGTACGCATGGTTGGATTTGGAAGGCTAATCTCTCTTTCTATACAGGTATCGTCCTTGGGTAAGCCCGGAACCTGCGATTCAACAGCTATTTAAGCTATTTAATGCATGATAGCTAACATAGTTATCCGCCGCAGCGTTGCCCTCGGTGCTGCCATCTACTCTAGCTATAGGAAGATCACTACCGACAAGACTCTCCGTCTCGCGCGTCGCGAGTAGGTCGCCATTTAGCACGTCGTGGAAGGGACTCTTTTTTTTTCGTGGGATGGAGATCGATGGGCTCTGGTGGAATGCGGAGTTGACGGGAGAGGGAATTTTTGTTCCCCATAGTCTTTCCAAAATGTATTGTTACTGCTGAGAGAAATTGCGCCCTGGTGGGTATTTGTGTATATATTCCGTGCCGTTGGTTGGAGGAGCTTTATCGAGTAACATTCCAAATTGCTTGGAAGTCAATATATTTGCGAGGTCCATTATTCCGAAAAGCATATCCTTCATCATTCCGGTTTGGGGCCTGCAACATCAAGCCCCTCTAAACCCTGCATGGGGTCTTCGGGTTGACTGGCATCTCCAGTCGTAGCCTCTTCTGTCGCGAGCCTGTCTTCCTCACTGACAGCATGCTTTGCCAGATACCCCTCCTATATGAACGTAATGATGTCAGAAAACTTGTACTTACACACAAACAAAAGCCCCTCAAAGATGCCAGAAAAAACTAACCTGTTGCCAGACAGCTGTTTTGCTTCCCAGACCCTCATTGCTATCCTTCTGAGGCTTCGCGGCAGAAACCTTGATCACCCGCCCGTAGAGCTCACTCTGATCCATGTTATCAATCGCCTCTTGCGCGTCCTGCGGGAGTTCAAACTCGACATATCCGAAGCCGCGATGGAGATCTTTCGACGAGGGTAGATCTGGCTTGGGAAGCGTGATATCCACAATCTCGCCAAATGGTAAAAAGGCTTCCATCAACGTTCGTCCGGTAACCGCTTGGTCGAGTCCGCCGACATAAACGGTGCTCTTGAGTCTTGCTGCGTCGCTCATGGTGGTGGATGTAGGGATCCCGCTGATGTCGCCTCAGGGATCCATACAGACAGGGTAACAACGGGAGCTGAGTAGGCGCAGAAAAATCGTCCTTACAGCAGCGAGAGTTTCACTGATGTCGGCTGGTGCAGTCTGGAAAAAGCAGCCCTTTGAAGGGAATCGCAGACAGACGCATGTCACGTGCTCGTGCAGAGAGGGCTAGTGGCCAACATCCCTGTTCCACCGATCGCTCCAGCTTGCGGAAGGACACCTGGAGAGAATCATTCTCGCCTACACACTGCCCAAGCACTCGAGGGATTGCTATCAAGGCCCCCGTTAATTTACTTGCCCAACCCTCGTTTACAGGGAGAGGTCATCTCTCAATTTCTACAAGTCTGTTGATAGTTGTGATTCTTACGTTCCCTTGCCTTGTTGTTTTGGTAAACCCCCTTTTACGAACACCCGTAAACATTCCTCGACCGTCACCATGGTGCGTCTGAGGGAGATTCCCCGGACGGCAGCCTTTGCCTGGTCCCCTGGCTCCGCATCACCCTTCATTGCGACCGGAACCCGTGCTGGTGCCGTTGATGCGGACTTCTCGAACGAGACATTCCTGGAGTTGTGGGATCTAGCATTGGATCAGCCCGACGCCGGAGCAGAACTACAACCCGCCGCAAAGATTAGCATAGACTCTGGGTAAGGGTGAACTGAAATGCGCGCTACTTTTGAAGCCATTTACTGATCTCAATTCCTTACGCAGCTTTCACGATCTTGCTTGGACCGAGTGGGATGACGTCTCGAGGGGTGTGATTGCTGGCGCACTGGAAAACGGTTCGCTGGATCTATGGAATGCGGACAAACTATTGAGTGGATCAAGGTTGGCAGGAAATACCTTCAAGGTAGATGGGCATTTGCTAATGTGTATTTAGTGATGCGCTCATTTCAAGAGCTTCGCAACATACCGGACCGATCAAGACGCTGCAGTTTAACCCCCGCCATTCGAACCTTCTCGCTACTGGTGGAGGCAAAGGAGAGGTATATATACTATCTGCCCTACTTGTTTGCTAGGATATCGCTGAGACAAATCCAGTTGTTTATCTCCGACCTCAACAATCTCGACCAACCCTTTCGCCTCGGAAGCACGACTGCGAGGTCGGATGACATAGAATGCTTGGACTGGAATAAAAAAGTTGCGCATATTCTAGTGACCGGCAGCAGTGCAGGCTTCGTTACCGTGTGGGATGTCAAGACCAAAAAGGAGAGCTTGACACTAAACAATCTTGGGCGGAAAGCGGTCAGCGCAGTGGCTTGGGACCCCGAAAAGGTACCGATTAGATATGCTGCTATACTTATGTTTACAAAGTTGCTAACTGACGCGACGCTAGCCCACGAAACTGATCACTTCCACCCCACTGGAGTCGGATCCGCTAATATCAGTTTGGGATCTACGTAATTCTAATGCCCCTGAACGTGTATGTCCTGCTCGCAATTTCTATACAGACTGGTTGATCCTGACACATCTTAGATACTGAAAGGTCACGAATCGGGCGTTCTATCACTTTCGTGGTGTGCCCAAGACCCCGACTTGTTGCTGTCCTGTGGTAAGGATAACCGAACCATTTGCTGGAACCCTCAGACAGGCCAGCAATATGGCGAATTCCCTGTCGTTACAAACTGGACCTTCCAGACTCGTTGGAACCCACACAACCCGAACCTCTTCGCCACAGCATCGTTCGACGGCAAAATATCAGTCCAAACCATCCAAAACACGAATGCCGCTGCACAAAGCGTCAGCCAGAGCCAGCCTGTTGACGACGAAGACTTCTTTGCAAAGGCTCAGACGCAGCCCCAGACTTCCACTTTCTCGCTTCCAAAACCCCCCAAGTGGCTCGAGAGGCCGGTGACCGCGGCCTTTGGCTTCGGCGGCAGAGTTGTTTCCGTCGGTCTAACTGAGCCAGCCACACCTGGTTGCCGTACTTCAAAAGTCAGAATCACGCCATTCGAAATAGATTCAAACGTTAGCAGCGCTACCGAGACCTTTGAGCAGGCATTGAAGGAGGGAGATCTCAGTAGCATCTGCGAATCCAGAATTGTGGCTGCTCAGAGTCAGGAAGAGAAAGCCGACTGGAAGGTTATCCAAACCTTAATCTCAGAAAGCCCTCGGAAGCAGCTCATTGACTACTTGGGATTCGCCGATTCAGTCGACGAGGCTGCTGATACCTTGTCTAAGCTAGGACTAGACTCCAAGGAGGTGAATGGCGAGGATGGATCTGCCGCCCGCGGGCCGGGGGCAAAGAGACATAAGCGACTTTCCTCCATTTTCGATACTAATGCGGATGGCGATAACTTCCTCACCGACCTTTCTCCATCCAAGGATGCCAGAACAAATGATCCATTCCAGATCTATACTGGGTCGGAGTCCGAAGCGGACAGGGGAATCACTCGGGCCCTTCTCCTTGGAAAATATGAAAATGCACTAGAAATCTGCCTCAAGGAAGATCGCATGTCGGATGCTTTCATGATTGCGATATGCGGTGGCCAAAAGTGCATTAACAAGGCACAAGAAGCGTACTTTGCCAAACAAGCAGAAGGACCCACTTATCTCAGACTACTCTCGTCAATTGTTGGAAAGAATATGTGGGATGTTGTTCACAATGCAGACCTCGCAAACTGGAAGGAAGCGGTGGCAACTATTTGCACGTATGCTGATGATGCTCAGTTCCCAGATCTTTTTGAGGCCCTTGGCGATCGTCTTGAGGAACAATTCAAGGCCGAGAATAACAAGGAGAGTCGCAAGGATGCCTCCTTCTGCTACCTGGCCAGCTCAAAGCTAGAGAAGGTTGTCTCAATCTGGATCGACCGTCTCCAAGAAACCGTCAGCAGCAGTATCCAAGAAGACGCCGATGACACTAGCTTCTCAATCCACGTTCGTGCTCTTCAAGGCTTGATTGAGAAGGTCACTGTATTCCGCCAGGTCGCAAAGTTCCAGGATTCAGAGCTTCAGAAGGACTCAGATTGGAAGCTGGCCCCTCTCTACGAGAAGTATATCGAGTACGCAAATGTTGTGGCTACGCATGGCCGTCTCGATGTAGCAGAAAGATACCTCAGCCTACTCCCAGAGAATTTCCCTGAGGCGGATGTCGCCCGAAACCGGATCAGACTGGCTACGAGAAAACCAGCTCCAACAAAGACTGTTCAAACTCAACCCGCTGCTGCTGCTCGTCAAGCTACCAGGTCTACTATAGGGTTCCAGCAGCCCCAGCGGCCATACTCTCCTGCTGCCACCCAAGCTCGGAACACGTACATGCCACCAGCCCCAGTCGAGGCAAGCAACCCATACGCTCCGGCCAACACAGGAGGTGGCTACGCTCCATCCGGCTATCAACATCCCCAGAGCCGGCCGGTTGGTATGGCGCCGCCACCACCACCACAGCAGCAGCAGCAGCAATATGGAGCACCGCGGGGCCAAATGGCCGTGCCACCTCCTCCAAGAGCCTCCAACCAGTCCCCCTCGGTCTCTGCGTACACACCACCCGCCCACATCCCAGCTTGGAACGATTTGCCTGATGGCTTCGCAAAGGCGCCAACATCACGCCGAGGCACTCCCAGCGTTGCTCCGGTAATAAACGCGCCATTCCCTGGTCAACAGGGCCAGGGTGGCCCTGGGCAATCACCAGTTTCGGCACAAGGCCCTGGAGGATCAATGCCCGTTCCGCCACCTCCCAAGGGATTCACCGGGCCTCCACGTATGACACCTCCTCCGGGTGGACCTGGCGCTCCGCCAAGGATGATGTCCCCGCCTGCGGTTGGACATCCTCATGGGTTCCAAGCCCCTGAACGGCCTCCTTCCGCTGCCTCGAGCGCATATGCTCCTGCTCCTGGTTCGCAATCCACCATGCCGCAAATGAATATTCCACCGCCAATCCCTCGAGGGCCATCTCCCTACAATGCCCCGCCCACTGGTCCTCCACCAACAAACCGTTATGCCCCCAATCCGGCAGCACAACACGCCGGGCCTCAAGCACAACCCCGAGCCCCTCTCCAGCCACCTCCTGTGTCACACGCCCCTGCTCCACCGCCTTATGCTTCTCAACAGTTCCAGCAGGGTCCTCCTCAAGGTCCATATGCACCTCCATCTCAACCCGCCGCCGCGCATCACCAGCCACCTCCACCAGCAGCACCACCCGTTCCTCAACAGGGATCAAGACCTGGTACGGCCCAGTCACAGAAGAAAGCGCCCGCTCCCGCTAAATACCGTAAGCCTGCCATCTCTCAGCTCGAAATGTCAACACTTGCGTATGTCCATAACTGACTAACTTTATCATTTGTAGCATCGGGTGACCGTTCCCACATCCCCGACCAAGCGCGACCAATCTACGAACTCCTCTCCGCAGACATGCAGCGCATCAAATCCCGCGCTCCATCTTCCTACAAGGCCCAAGTCAACGATACAGAGCGGAGATTGAACATCTTGTTCGACCACCTAAATAACGAGGACCTTCTCAAGCCGAACACGGTTCAAAACATGGCCGATCTCGCGCATGCCATACAGGTAAAGGATTATGAGGTGGCGCAGGCTATCCATTTGGATATCTTGACCAATAGAACGGATGAGTGTGGCAACTGGATGGTAAGTGCTTACGTTTTGTGGTCGTGGCCTTGGACTTTTCTGGGGAGCAGCTGGTGCTGTCATGGTATATTTATCTTTTCTTTGGCATTTATACTAATACGACAATTCTTTTCAGGTCGGTGTTAAACGGTTGATTGGCATGAGCAAAGCAACTCCATAAATGAGCTCGGCATAAGCGATCTACCCTTTGCTAAGAGTAAAAAAGGTGAAAACTTTAAACATAACTTCTTCGCTCTGTTGCCGAAAAAAGGGGGAAACCGAGGCGGGATATTCGTGGGTAATAGATGACCAACTTACTAGAAAAAAAAAGGGTGGGGGGGTGTGTGTCAACATGATTGCTTTCTGCTTGTGGTCTGTATGTTCTTTTTGCGTGTATTTCTTTTTTCTTCTTCTCTTCTCTATATTCTTTTTTTGGTCGACTTATTAGCAACAAACCCCTTTCCCTTCTTATTAGTTTTTTGTCTTTCCGTTGAAATTTGAGTTATGATTGTTCCTCTCTCTCTGTCTCTCTAAATATGATAGGGTGAATATATATATTTAAGGAGGTGGAGTATCAAGGTAGGCTTTTGTGTGTTATTGGTACTTCAAGGATCTTTTGGCTCCCCTTTTTGCCCTTTTGGATAGAAAGATTGAGAGGGAATAGATTGGTTCTATATAGAACATAGCAAATCACTAGGGAGAGCAATGATATTTTATCCAAAAAAAAAATATTATTGCTCAATTGTAGATTTCCCCATGCTTTGAAAATATGTATGATAAAAACGCCTATATACATACAACAAAAAGATTCACTTAGAATCCCAAATAACACATTGCTCTAACATAACAAGAAGGAAAGTAGGTCAAAGCAAATAATATATCTACCTCAGATAGAACAAAACACACATCAGAAAAAAAACAAGAAACCATAATAAAGCTACACCCCCCTAACTCGCCGTCGACACACCTACTACTCTACCCCTATTCCCGCCCACCGGAAAATTTCTCGCACTCAACAAAGTGCCCTTCACACTCCTAATCTCCGCGCGAAACGCATTAATAGCCTCCTCGTCCCTAGACAACTTAGCCCCACCACTACCACCACCGCTGCCCAGACCGCCGCTGCCGCCACGATGCGCCATATCGTCGTATACGCTATACATTCCCGATCCGCTGACGTACGCAGGCGCGTTATAAGCTAGTCCGTCGAGATAGGTTTGTAGTTCGGAGATGCTGTCGCGGGCTTGGGTGTGGTTTGTCTCCGAACCTTTGTCGTCGGAGAGGAATTCGTGGAGGTGGGAGGAGATGGTTTGGAGGCGCTTGAGGTGGTTTGATAGAACTTTTTCGTGGGCTGTGGTGGTGGTGGCGGGTGTGTCTGATGTGTCGTCTGCGGAGGCGGAGGAGGAGGATGGCGCTTGGGATAGTTCGGGGCTCGTTTGTGTTGCGATGTCGCGGTGGAATAGCTCCGTTGGGTCTGAAGTCACGGATTCATTGTCCTCCTCTTCGTCCGAAGAAGGCCCGTCATTGGCGTGTGACTTGGACGCAACAGTCGCCGCCGGCGGGATCGTGGAAACGTTCTCCTCGAGCTTCTCGTTTAAGGTTTGCAGGTTCCTCTGCGCGGTGGAGGATAAGTCGTGACGCGCGCTGGTGAGGGATTCCAGCATCGGCGTCACGAGGAATTTGCTGGCCCCGTAGATTGTGGCGGCGAGACCCGCAGCGCCGTAGAGTGTGTAGGCTACGCCGCGAAAGGTTATTAAAGGCGGAGGCTTGGAAGCTTCGAGGAGGAATTCGGGGTATGTGATGATAGGGGGAACTGAGCGGGTGGAGGGTGATGCGGAGGAAGCGGGTTGTCGATTTGGGGTAGGAGGTTGGGTCGAGGTTGACGCCGGGGGGTTATTAGAGGATTCGGAGTTTGAGGCATTGGTCGAAGGCGAGGATTCCTGTTGAGTATGTTCTTCTGCCGTTGTAGTAGTCGAGGGTGTAGGAGCAGAGGCATCAAGGTTCCTTGAGACCCCTAGCAGCTTGTCGATATTTTCGTTCGTGAGCCCTTTTGATTCAAGGAATGCAATTTTCTTGTCTGTAGGAGCATCGCGAATCGACTCTTCTTGGAGAAATCGAGACGCCTGCTCGAGAAGGGTGTCCTCCGGCGATTGATCTGACTTGTCAGGTTCATTCTCTGTTGTTGGCTTGGGAGTGGTGCTGCCGGAGGGGAGCTGCCAGCTCGGGATTGAGGATTTCTTGGATTGGCTTGAGTCGCCCATGGCAGCTGTGGGGTTTGAAATCAGCAGAACAGAGCAAGGAGCTGGAAGGAATCAAAAGCGGCAGGGAGGAGGAGGAGAATGAAGACGTCCTTGAATGTTGAATGCGCTTCGGCGCATCAAGAAAGTCACGGGGAAAGCTTTCCCCAAGTTTACCTCGGCTGTGATTACGTCATCGAAACTTACAGCCATGCCGCTAGTATATTAGCGTGGTAATACTTTACGCATATTGAACTGCGTAATAAATGCAGTGCGTATTACAGCTTCAACATGAGGAGTAGATGCATTTCTCAGTGAGATCAACGCGAGGCGTTCAAATCAACGGCAACATGGAGCACATTGCTGGACGTATACTCAGGGGCCATAAGGCATCCTACGAACTTCTCGCAATTCTGAAAGAGCCATCTGTAGTCAAGGCTAGAATCCTACCCTTGGTGACCTCTCCCAAGATCTCCCCGAACCTGCAAGTCCTCTCTGCTTTCATTTTAGCAGCGAGATAAAATGAGTCTAACACTACATAAACATAGAGTGGTATTTAAGAATCTTAATTTCGATCGTGAACTTGATCCCCACCGAGTGCCTGCCATTGCGTCTAGCCCTTATATTCGACAACTGCTGGATGTCATCGATCCTGAAGAGGGGGCGCAACAGGGACATAGGCGGATGGTATTTGAGTGGATGGATACTGACCTCTGGAAAGCTCGACCATATGGTAAGCTTTCCCATCCAAACTACCCCAGGTCATTGCCAGATCAGTTCTAGAGGCTCTTGCAGTCTTCCAAAGTCTCAATGCTGTACATACTGGTCTGTCAACCTTCCCGGATATGGTTGACTAGCCTTTTCTAATAGAAGCACAGATATCAATCCCAACAATATTCTACTCTCCAACCTTGATCAGCCAACCCCTACTGTCAAAGTAAGCGATCTGGATCAAGGCAAGTTTATCACCGCCTGAAAGACTTCCAATTACTAACTATATACAGCGTTCATGGAAGGGGTAAAGGATCCAAATGCCCAAAGCCTCGAAACCCGAGCTCCAGAGGTGTGGTACGGTCTTGGTGTTTGGCCAACCTCTGATGTGTGGTCACTTGGGGTAACAGTACGTTTCTACCTACAAACCTTTATTCTTTGATATGCATGCTGATTTGATCTAGCTGGTCCACTGGTTAATGTCGAAGTCTATTTTTGGGCCGCGAGGAAAAATCATCAAAGACCACACCAATGCCTGGTGTATGGCGAAATTGATGCGACCCGTCGGTCGCTTTGAAATGTCCAAATCAATGGATAATTATGATGAGTGGCTCCTGGCAGTTGGGCTGGAAGGAACCGAATATAGGAACCCCGAAATTGGAAGTATGAAACCATACATCACCTTGGGAATACTGAAAGAAGAGTTAGGACAATTGCCCCGAGACCTCTGTTCCCTAGAATGCATCGATTTCCTAGTATACCTTTTGAATCTCGACTATAAAAAGAGACCGACCACCCTTGATGCGTTGAAGCATCCTTTCGTCAAACCAGCTCGCTGACGGATGGGGTCTGCAATGTGTTCCTGGAGCTATCTAGCACCACAACCCAGCGCCTTCATAAGGATCAATCAGCTCCTTCCTCAACTACTTCCAACCTCATTGCAAGTTTAATTCGACTTCTTAAACAGCCGTGATGGATAATTCCATCCAGTCAACGTTGAATCCCACTCCGCCACTTGCCTATACACCTCCGGATTTGATACCAGTTGATAGAGATAGTGATGCTCCCCTTGGGCTGCCATGCCTATCTACAGTATTTAGTTTCTCTGCTGTGTACATCATCTTGCCTCATGCTAACAAACATTTACTGCCAGCTTATCAGCAAACATGATCAACTTCAACCTGATCACCAGCAGCTACATACTGCAATTGAAAAATCCTGTGGATATTGGTATCATCTTGCAAATATGGCAATTTCCCAACATTGCATGGGAATCTCACTAGCCCTTACCAATACTTGAAATATGCTGAGTCAGGTATCTGCAATGTGCTCTGGTCTTGGGAACATCAGTATATTTCACCTCAGTTCATCTCCAAGCAAAGCACTTTGTGTTCAAGCATTTTGCACCTGGCACACAACTGACAATGCCAGATATGATCCTGTTGGAAGAGAGGAGGTGGTACAAGGACTGCTGTAGGTAGGGCATTCGAGTCCCAATACTGTGCAAATTTGGTGGAGAGAGCTTTTGTCAGTGGATTGGAACTACAGATGAGGCAAGAGGCTCACCAAGTTACCTTGGAGTTCTAGCCCTTGGCTGGTCTTACATCCTCTCTGCTCGCCTAGTAGAGATACAAGGCGGAGGCGCTAGAATGTTATATAAGGCCCCAGACGATATACTGGAACCTGAATCTGGAAAGTCATATCCAACATGAATCATCCAACCTAACGAAGTAGATTCTGGCAACAGTAGAAACAATCGAGCGCCGAGTGCCACTATTCCGTGTCAATTGAGGTACCATTCCTATTTGAGCATGGTTCTTAAGGAATTAGTTCCAAGAAATAAAAACAAAATGAGCCCTACCTTCAACGCCACAGCCTCCCAGGACATCAGTAAGTGGTTCTCGACAAGGAAAGCGGATCTCATCGAGGACAAGCAGCCCCAGACTTGTGAACCCAATACCTACGCTTGACATGACTTATTTCACCCTTATAGATTGGTGAATGTTGCTCAAATTTCGATCATGAAGGATATATCGATAATTGAAAAAGAAGACTTCGATGGTTGAATTTGGAAATTAATAGTGCGTGCATGCATTCGGAAAATGAGAGAGATATAAGAAGGACATGGGGAATTCTTAGGCAAAAAGGATAGGGCCTAGGGCAGTAAGGTCGTCTGACAGAATGTCTAGCAAGATGCAAGTTCTATTCTTACTATTTACTAATGAACACCTGATGGCCTGTAAGGCCAACAAGATCGAGCGGCCTACCAGCTAAGCAGAGCATTGATGAGGCCAGCGCTTCCTTTGCTTCCTAACATAGTACACAGCCTTTCCCCTTGTTTAGTGTTGCTTGTCCGTCGCAGCTTGGACGTCTTCCTTAATTAGATCCAGAGCAAACCACACTTTTGTAAACACCGCTCGAAATCTAAATAGATGGCTGATACCTCCTTGTCGGAATCGACTTCCATTACCATACCCTGCTTCGTGTAGTGTTCGATAACCTGTATGGTTAAATCATTAAATGTCTGGAGCCGTTTCCGTATAGTCTCCTCATTGTCATCGAATCTCCCTGAAGTTATACTCCTGTGCAAAAGCCGTGATATCATCGTTGCTTCCGGACACTTTAGATAAATAACTTCGCAGGGAGGACAGATCTGTTCTTCGAAGTATATTGCCTAGTCCATCTTGCGTGGGAAACCTTCATTAGATACTAATTAACCTTCTACCCTTAAAATAAATAGTAAGTAGAAGTAGAAAGGTAGATGAACTCACCATCTAATAGAAAAATCCTCTGACCTTGGGAATCAAAGGCGGACTTCATCGCACGCTTCAACAACGTAACAGTAATCTCCATCGGCCCAACCCGACCATTCTCCATATTTTCCTTGATTATGGACCCATATTCACTGTCCGCTCGATCGATCTCGCTGCGTAGAACATCACCCACACTCAGATGCTAGATATTGTGGGTTTCCGCTAATTTCTTGCACTGTGTGCCTTTCCCCGAGCCTGGCCCTCCCAGCACAAAAAGACATATATCTCCGATGTCCAACATAAAGCCTCAGCATCCATTGGCCCTGGTCGTTTAAATAAATAGAGATGATGATAGCTGTATGTACCAAGGCAAGCTTTACAAAGATGAGAGTTTGCGAAATTCAGGAAGAGAGAGCCTGGCTGGTTGAGGTTTTTCAAGAAAAATAGCAGACTTGTATAGCTATCTTTGTAACAAGGTAAATACCTTGGTTCCTGATTTCCTTGTCCTGGCTTCACCAAGTTTATGTAGACAGCTACTTACTTGCATACAGCCACATGGGCCTCAGGATCTGAAATAAATCAACTTTAAAAAAAATACAACTAGATACATCAGCTTCCATTTACCAAATCCAAAGCTTAAGTATCAAAAACCCTATTACAACCTCTTTCAGTTGGCCTTTATTTACTTCGAATTTGGCCATGAAATTTCTCTATTCCCTTGTCTCCTGCTGCATTGCAGGTCTTACTTTGATGCATCTCAGGAACAATCTTCGGCTTCTGAAGATCCCCTTCATTGCACCACTCTTAAATGACTTCTGCCACTGATCATGCAGCCTGTAGGAATGACCCACGCGGAGGCATCCCATGGCAGTCATGTTCTTGCAGGAGTGCCTCCAGTAGGGCTCTATAGATCTAACTCATTCTTGAGCATTTGCCAGCGCGCTTCCCTGTATTGGAGTGGCCAGACATTCTTGGAGCATGAAGCAGTACAGATCTTCCTCAACAATATCGATGGTTCCATCCCCCGAAGTCATTGGACTGACAGTATATTGCCCTCGGAATCAGACTCCTTGCTTATGGCGTACTCATGGATCTAGTCACTTCCACTTCCGCTTCCCATACATGGTCAGGCTCCACCTGAGACAGTACTTAGAGCAGGAACCCATAATTGAAATGACAAACCCACCTTGAGAAGGATCGTAAATAGGGGGGAATTTTGATAGGCTCATTTTTTTTGACAAGGCTGGCTGCTCGATCAAAATCTTGACTTGATTCTGCCTATTTATATTGGTCTCTCATAGGGTATTTAAGATGCAGCTCTTGATCATCCGTTCTTGTGCGTTCTGATAACCTGATCTTGCAAGCTAAATTACCTGGATCATAGTGTGTGGTAGTTACTAATCGCCCTTCCAGAATGAATGGGAGTGAGAGGGGGACCTAAGAAGGGCTTCCCTTAATGCTGGCATGATCAATGCAAATGAGCAGGTTATTGTGGACCTTGGGCTTTGACTCTTTCGCTGCATTCCTCCCACGGATCGGTTGGCGAAAGCCCCATTCGTGTCCCACTCGTGTTTACTCACCCCATAGATCCATCTTTTGGATTCACTCTGTTAAACAGGCAGGGGATGCATAGGTTCTCCTTTCCTTCTGCCACCGCCGATACTTCGTGCGCCCTAGCCGGGATCTAAGGCGTCTCGTACCACAGAGAAGCCAGCAAGCTCAAGTCGACTTGTTCTGTTCTTGTTCTCTGGCCACGGAAAGAATACAGGCGATACCTGTTTTGAGAGAGAGAGAGAGGGAGAGAGAGAGTTTAGAGAATAACGGCATCTTCCAGATGTCTCCTATTGAAGAGAGACATGAGGCATCAGGACATCAAAGGACAGAATGTAGAGATCGAGCGACCGTAGTTCAGTGAGGTGACGTCAGGAGACTGCGCCTGGCATTTCGCGTGACAGCTGAATGCCCCTCGAAAAGAGGGCCACCATATTCCAGCGTCGCCTCAGCAGCTAACGGGACGACAATAGTTTTGGAGACGAGACCAGCATTAGAACCCCGAGAGGCCTCCAGCTGTCTTGAAAACTCTGGGGCGGCGTGGGCGAAAGAGATAGGACTAACCGGATGCGGTAATTCACAGGTCTTCGTTTTACAATACATATAGTGACGGGTACTCAGCTATCAATACGAATAATGTGGAATTTGAAGTACTCGAATATTACAAGTGGTAACGTTGATATCTCTTCTGACCTCATCGTCGCAGACTTGCCTTACAGGCATCTTCAAGCAGCTTCGGATAGATACATATTTGACAGCTCCAAGCAGCTTAATATTTCTCTAGATAATAGAGAGTTATTGCGAAATACTCCTTCCGGGCCTTCCTTAGGGGCACTCTTCTATCAATCAATAATAGCGACCGTGGCGAAGCGCTATTCACCGTCCGTCCTCGCAGCCCAGTGCGCAACAGAATTTCCTGGCAATCCAGCATTATTCGCCAACAGCTGAAGCATTCGCTTGAATCCTCGTACCACCTGAACCCCAGAAAGTGAATAGCACCGGTCTAGAGATCCGCGACCATTGGCGGCCGCAAACAACCCCCGCAGGCACTTTTAATCGTGCTGAGCTGAATCCTGGGTAAGTGAGATTTGTGTGTTTTGTTTGATTAATATGCGATTGCCCATATTTTATGTATGGCACGTCCCTTCCTCATCACCATGCCTGTGGCTCGATCCTTCTGTATGTCCTCGGGTCTTCTTGTCCGTCAAGGTTTCCGCCCAACAAGTCAGGAGTCGAATTGTGTTGCGTTCATATGAAAATCTATTCGCCTGTTTCTTTCTTCTTTTTGAGTAACAGCCAACCCTCTTCCTCCCCGGCTCCCCTCCGCAGCTGCTAGTTTGTCGTGCATTCGGAGACTAGGAAGATGAAAAACGGAAGCGCCGTTCTTTGTGCATACAAATAAGGCGGTGTTTCAAGCGGAGCTGCAGATTACTTATGCCTTGTCGCTACCCGCCCACAAGGCATTTATACACCGCAGTTGTCAATTGTGAACTGTCTATTCTACACTCCTTTCTCTTGACATACTTGCCCATGCTTTCTCCCTGCCCCGCCATTTCTTGACCCTTTTTACCTATCCTGCGCCTGTTTAATTTCACGACGTATTTGCTTGGCTGTCTTTCCACTTGTGCCCTTTACGATACCCGCAATATGTCGTCGCGGTCTCTCCGCTCTCGCGCGGCTGCTGCCAGTGTTCCTCAATCGACTCCATCTAACGCTATCTCAAGACCACGCAGATCCACTGGTGGAGTCCCGCCCTCTCCGTCTATAACGGTTTCTCGATCGCCACCGGATTCCCCCGAAGATACCAAAAGATCTATTCGCCTTACTGTCAAGATGCCGTCCAGCAAACTCCGCGAGGTCACTAGAGGTGCTGAGAAACGACACTACAACATTTTCACAGAGCCGATTATTGTGTCGGGTCCGAGAAATAGCAGAACAAAGAAGAAGATGGTGGAAATAGATACAGACGAAGACGAGGATGACCTGGATTCTGTTGAGGAAGAAGAAGGAGAAGAAGAAGCAAACCAGTCAGAGGATGCTGAACGCGACGGCTCTGACGACGATGATGGCGAAGGGGAGCTTGATTCTGATGCTGATGCGGATGGCGACATAGACATGGATGATGCCCCTCCTCTGCCAATCACAATAACAGCTGAAATGAACACCAAGGTGAAAAATACAGAAAGGACCACTGTGGTAGAGGACGACGACGACGATGACGATGAGGAGCTGTCCGAGCTAGAATCTGATGCTGACGCTGATGCTGAAGGCGAAGAGGTTGAAAAAGAGGAGATAGCCCCCGCGGAGGAGGTTGCAGAAGATGAAGAAATGGAAGAAGAAGAGGAAGAAGAGGAATTGGACAGTGACAATAGCACGCCTGTCTCTGCGAGCAGAGCCACTACCCCTGATATAAGTAGGATGACCAAGCGACAACGGGGTCGTATATCACTCGGGGAAGATTTCCTACAATTACCAATGGGTAAGCATCCTATATGTCCAACTGTCCTCGCAATACGTCCTAGCTGTGTGGTTATTGTAAATCCAACACAATCACTGACTGTTTTGATAAATTTTCTAGAACCACAAGTCAAAAAGCACCTGACTGCGGAAGAACATGCTATGCGACGAGCTGAAATGGCTAGAAGGAGGAAAAACCTCAGCGAGAAGCGGAACGAGGAAGAAAAGGTAAAACTATTTCTCTATAATTCTTGCTATACCCATGCGAGATTACCTACTAATCGCCCGGCATATAGATGGATACGATTAACAAACTTCTCAAGAAGCAAGCACCTAAACGACGGGGTAAAATTTCTGCGGCCGAAGCGGCCGGTGACGCTACCCCGGGCCTCCAGGAGCAACAAGAACCTGAAAAGCCCGACCCAACGATGATCCGGTATATTTCCAACCGCGAAGGTTGTATAGTTGGCGTACCAGATGAATGGCTTGGGAATCCAGCTGGGTCCGTTTTCGGCACCGCGTCTGGCCCAAGCCAACTACGCAGGCTAGTGGAAGAAGTATGACTTGGGTAAAATGTGTGTGTGTGCGTATTAGCGCAAATTTGTACTATGCTGGCGTTTTTTCTTTCTTTCTGGGGTGTTTTGAATCGGAAAGGCCGTGTATTACTGGCGAACGGAATGGTTTTTAGGATATGGGCTTCATAAATTTCGTTTTTTCTGTAGCGCTAGGTTTCTTAAGATAAATGATACCCGTGCTCTTTTTGAGCCCAGCGAGAATTCCGGAATATATGCCATACTTACGTCTCATGATCGCATGGGAGCTGCATGTATGCACATACTAAAATGAAAATCCCCCCCAGCCCCCCAAATTCAATTGCTTGTGGTTGGCACATAGCCCTGATGCAGTTTCCAGATAACCCGTATTCACCGGTTCCTAGCTGCCCGTAGCAATGCATTGACATACTTCTTCATAGTCCGCCCATTCGGTCAGACCCTGATCATGCCTTAATCCCATCATTGAAGCGCGCTCTCGTGGTAGGGATAAGGCCCCAAAAAACCCCAACAGAGTCCCACCCGCGCTTGCGGGGGAGTTTAGAAATCTCCCTCCCCTCCCCCTCGAAAGCATGCACGGTGGCCCCTCTTCTTCCTCCCCAGAACCCAGAATCCCGGGGGACTTCAAGCCGTTGTTAAGCCTCTCTCTTTCTGCCTCGTCATTTACCCCCCTCCCCCCCTCTCTCTCCCTCCCCCGTCCCTTGGCCCGCATTTCATCCCCATTTCTTTACTCCCGGACGGATAACCCAATGGGAATAAGGGACTTTCGTTCTGTGTGTGTAGTTTCCCCAAAGCTACGAGTCCTTCTTCTCAACAACAGGCTCTTGCTGCTGTTGTTGTTGTTCGGGGTTCTGCTTCGTTATCGCATTCGTAACGGGGGGTCCAGCGTCCGGATGTTTCCAGCCTGAGAATTGGAATTCCCACCATTTACCATTGTTGTTATTGTTGTTTTCGGGGTTCTTCCTGTCTGATTGTGTTGGTTGAGTGGGATTTGAACCATCGGGTCGACTAGAAGAGCGGAAGGGGGGGTGTCGAGTTAGAAAGAAGAAGAAAAAAGGCAATTGGTAGAGTAGTTTAGAAAAAAGGACGTACAGTGATTGATTATGTTTCTCATCTGCGAGCTTTTGAACTTCAGGCTGGAAGGCAATGTATCCTGTTCAAGCCGCGGGAAAAAAGATATGTTAGCGGGAGATAATGCAAGCTGGAGGTGACCATTTTTGTCTTTTTACCATTGAGAACACCAAATCCAACTGCCAATGCAAGAGGGAAGAGACCGCTGATACGACCCATTGTTGTTCAGTTTCCTTCTAAGGTTTGCCTGCACGGTTTGTCGAGGTGGTGCGCGGTGCGTGGTGGTGATGTCTTCAATCTACAATTTTCTGTTCCGGAGGTTGCTTTTGATAGAGGAACAGGGACTTGTATAGCTGTGTATGGTAATTTATAAACGCCTTTTCCCTCGGTGTTTCGGTACTATCAGTTAAGGGTCCAATATGCCAAGTTTCCAGCGTTGAAAGGGCCGGGAGACGCCTGTGGAAGCCTCGTATTACAAAGTAATTTACGGCCTGTCCCACAGTAGCTTGGCATGTCTTTCCCCAAACCCATTAACGCGTCTTCAAGGCTGTCGTCGCGTCACACTCAAACAAACATCCAACATCTCTAACACACCATCATACCATAACCAAAACACTGCCATGCACTCAACCACCCCCGAATTACAGATATTATAGATTGCTTATTTTGAAGAGAGATATGGGCGGTTATTATCGGTCCGCAAATGGAACTATGGCGCGCTCGTGGCTATGTTCCAGACTCGGACGATGAAGAGGAACTCAACAGCCAGGAATGGTGTAAGGGAGGGACTGAGTTGCTGCAGGGTACGAAGGATGGTCAGGAAGGAGATGGAGATGCTGGAGAAGATTTAAAAAGCTATGAACCTCAGAAGGAGGAGGTACTGGACGATGCTGGGGACGAAGATGAGGCGGATAGGCATGAATCGCAACTCGTTCCGCCCATGCCCCGGACACCGCTGAATCTGGTTGCCGTGGAAGTACCTTTATTCAGAAGACAGGAAGACTATGAGGATGACCCTTTGCAAGTCGGGTTGCGGAGCCAGCATCCCAGTTCAGCATTGTCATCGACGTTCAAGAATGCCGCGCACTCGCCCGATGAGCCAGACTCTACTGCACCCACAGCGATAACGGCGCCTAGTTCACCCGATGAACTGCAGATGGAGGATCATTTCCCACCAAAACAGCCACCTAAGACCCCCTTGAAGTCGTCAACAGAATTGCAGAGCAAACTGGACTTGAACAGCCCGGAATCTTCACCACTATCATCGATCCCGTCTACGCCTCAGACGCCGCCACATTTTGACGATGACGAACCAGACAATGATATAACTGCTCCTTTGGACCAGCCGGGCGAAATGCTTCCTCCGCCAGCCCTCACCGATGCGGATATTCCTAGCTCCCTACAGCCATCGGGAAGGTTCTTCAGACGCCGCAATCCAATTCAACTCCATCCTTATATGCTGGAAGATGCCCGGTACCGCACTCTCTTTCAACAGAGCGGAGTCAGGCCCATTCGTGTCGCTAACACGGGCGAATCTCGACCACAGAACGAGAGCCAAGATCAAGAATTTGTTGATGAAAATGTCCCACCGTCCAGTAGCCCTCATGCCGTGTTTCAGTTACCATCGTCCCCTCTAGAGCTAGATTATATACCTGCTCGACCGGAGCGTAGCCCTGGAGCGCTGCGTGATTCTCGTCAAAGTGGCAATGCTAGGAGGAGTCTGGGGGGGGAGAACATGATGGATATGCAACAACCGTCCTCTAATGATTACAGTAACAAGAGGCGCAAAATATCTCACATTTACAGCGCTAAGGGGAGGATAGCATCTACTGAGAACCGAGGAGCTGATCGATTGCGAGTACTTGACGACAATGTATCACGTCAGAATGGAGACATCTTCGATTTTCCAGCGCCCTCCCCCGATGATTCAGCACCTCCTGCGATCCATGGACCTCCCCAGTTCCGTATACCTCGTGGAATTTCACCATCTCCAGCAATCATAGGCGCGGATAGAGCAGAAGGTTCACAGTCATTTGATCCTATCCATATTCGGGACGCTTCCGGACCAGAGGTGCAGCCACGACCAGAAATACAGGAACATTCAGAATCAGAACCAGAATCAGTACAGGAAGGAGAACTGGATCTGCCAAACCTGGAGATATTGCGTATGAAACGTCAAATAAAGGGAGTTTTGCCTGCCTCGTGGTTGAGACTTGATCTTGAGCGGCAACAAGGACGCGAAGAACGAGAAAAGGCGAGAAAACGAAGAGAAATAGAGGCGTCTCGGGGTCGTCGTGAAGGTGTTAGAGGTGTGGCTCAGAGAATCGCTCGAAGAAGCACAAATAGCAGAAATAACACGCCATCACGCACAAACGTGTTCTTAGCATCGGACGGAGAATCCGATGTCTCGTCTAAAAATGCACGCAATGCTCTAGCGGAATTGATGGGCTTTAATGACACTGAATTTGACATGGACGATGATATTCCTGAAGATAACCGCATTGATTATATGCTACCAACAGTCCCGCGTCGACAGAAACAACGAAGCGCTCAAACTGACCCAAGGAGGAAAGAGCCGAGTCTGTCAGGCTCCCACCGTGGCTTTCAAGCTTCTTCTTCACATACATCTCGAAAGAAGCGCCAGTCTCGAATCACAGACTCGGTTGGTGGAAGCAGACATCCACGACCTGCAAAACCTCGTTCAGTAAAGTCGCGACCACCGAGGCTTGGTATACTGGATGCCCCCGATGTCCGAGAACAGCCAGTTCAAGTACAACCACAGTTCTTGCGAGTTGCTGCGCGTCAAGCACGGTCCCGACGCGATCGAGGTCGGAAAAGCCCAACCCGCACGTATCTAAGACTCGGGTCGAAACGGGATACAGAGGATGCGAACAGTTCCTTGCGAGCCTGGAGGGCGGGAACCATCCAACCAACTAAGCTTCCCAGCCCCAATGCGAGGAGAGATGGAACACGCACTCTTGCGGCTGGAAGAACTGGTTCTGGTGCCAGAAGGCGCACCGAGAATTCTCCTCTTCAACAAGTTCCACGAGATGATGGCCGACTCGTTCCCGATACATTCGTGACGAACGAGACGCCGGATCAGGGTGATGCGGGTGATCCGGATGTAGCTATGGCAGATAACGTGTCTGTTGTACAAGAAGGGAGCGTTCAAGCTGCTTCGCGAACTGGTCAAACAAAACGCCCTAGCAAACCATGGACAATACGAAGAGGCTACGTTATTTCATCCATGAGCAGGAATGCTCCACGACCAGCACAGCTTGACTTCTCAAACGTGGGTAATCATGGTAGAAGCTCGGCCTCTTCGTTTCAAAAGTCGATTTCTGCTCTGAACTCTGAGTACAGAGCTTCAGCTCCCTCCACTAAACACAACGTCAGCTTACCCCTCGCTCGTTTCCTTACGCAGAATACTCCGTCACCGCAATTGGATGCCCGGTCCCAAATTGCAACCAATATCCCTGAAACTGGTCCATCTCCTATAGCGAGGCGCCCGCAAAAGCGCCAGCTCAAAAAGCGGCAGCCTCGGCGTTTTGATACAGAGGCTGCTGAGCTACGGCAACCCCCTAGTCTCGGTTACGATAGAGCGGATACCATATCTATTCGCTCGGATAATTTTTCGGTCGCTGATTCTACGTCTTTACAAGGTCTCTCACCCTCAGGGTCGATATATACCCGTGACTTCAATATCATTCCGCTACAACGAGGCACATATTTTCACACTTCCACTTTCGTCGGTAGCGGCGAGTTTGCAGGGTCATTAAATTTACTTTCTCGCGACTTGGATAACGACTGTGGCCAGACTGTTTTACAGTGCGATGACAAGACTTATCGATGGGGCCCTTGGAATGATTCTGTCTCATCAGAGATGGGCACCATTTTTGACGCAATTAGGAGCTTACTCGACTCATTGGTATCTACGGATACTGCCGCGCAGTTGAATCTCGTCCCAAAACTGCCTGGCTCGCTCGGTATCTATCGATCAGTCATAGCCTATGTCAATAGCAAACTATGGTTCATGGATCCCGTCGACAGAGTTCTCTTCATTGATCGTTCGCTTGGGCTTCTTTCTCGTATTACCGACGGGCTTGCTCTAGGAACTAATAAACAGTTTTCTGATACGGCTGTTGCGTTTCATTCAAATGTTGAATCGTTGAACCTCGTCTTCGCCAACCAAGTTCGTCAGATCGCTTCGCATCATCTGGTGGAATCAAGTAAGACTACTGAAGTAGCCACCATAACCGAACACTGCGCCAACCGGGTGTTAAAGATGGTATCAAGCAGTAAAGGAATGTCAGAGATCCGGAAGTTCTTAGAGGATATTCAACTGCAAAGAATACGTGAAGCCGGTGTTAAAGATACTCATCCGTTCGTGGAAGCCTTTGTTATCGCACAACACATCCTCTACGGACAGCACAGCCTGACTTTATCGGCAAAGGATATTATGCCGACTGCCCTTCTCGGGTCTTCCTTCCCCCAGCTACCCAAAGACATCCGCAGGCTCGAGAAGATTTGGTATAACATCTTTACGATCCTTCCGCTCCAGGCATTCGATGACCTTGGTATCTTTGTTCCAGGCCTAAAGTTTGAGCATCACATTGATCAGTGGCAGGCTGTCAAATTCTTGCTCTCAACAGTCTTTGATGCGTACCTGACGAATCCCAGGCTCCAACCTGCCTCCTTTAACAATTATTGCCGCGCGCTATTCCACAGGTGCTTCAACTTGATAAACTCCTGGAGGTGGATACATTGCAAGCCAATCCTCGACACCCTGTTCGATTTCTTCGCGAAGAACTCGCTTCACAACCTAGTTAAAGAGGAGGCCTTTGGCTCCCCGTGGTTCTTAGATGACCTGGATAAGAATCCGAAGCTTGAGGTTGAGCCAACAGACTCGTGTTTTCATATTCTGCTCAAAGTCATTGGGACGGGTTTGCGCAGTATGACCAAGATTTACGACAAAAGGAAAATTCGAAGTTTTGCGTGGCGACTGTTACCGAATCATGGTCGAACTTATCCCAAGGAAGAGGCACTCAGAGAGGAAGATCTAGAGGCACTGAGAAACCATCATGACCTTCTGTGCACGTTGTACTGGGCTACCCCTGACGGTTGCCATCCTCCCATCAAAACCATCCGTAACCTAGTGCATCCTCTGACTTCTCATATAGAAGCAAGCAGAGTACACATTCAGGCGTGGTTCAGACTTATAAAATTTGAACTATCAACAGATGAAGATGCTTCTGCCTTGGCTGCTTTTGCAGATTGGCATTCTAGCTTTGTCGTTGATATGCTAGATCTGCATGCACTGGCGCGGACCGAGGTTGAGGCCCAAAGTGGTGCGAATTCGTTCTTTTCTCGTGACCTAGTCGAGAGCACAGTTTCGAAGAACCAGCGCCAGATCGAATCACTGTTAAGTATGGCGCTGACAGGGCTGAAGGTTGCGGTAAGTTCGGCCAAGTCTATCCACCAGGCCAAGCTCTTGCTGGAAAAGCTACCGTTTGAACGTTTGTTCAATCTGTTCAGCCCCAAAGTTCAGCGATTGGGTGCCGTTGTTTGCCAAGTTCTGGATGTTGTATTGGCGTATATGAAGCTCGCATCGCCGTCAAACATTCCTACTCCAGCGGTCGAGCCGAGTGAAGACAGTCAGGAGTTCGGCGACTGGACCGCTTTCGCCGAAATTTATGACCACCAGATCATACCAAGTGAAGGGATAATGTTTTTGGACGACTCGATACGCCCTGTTCTGTCTCGTTTCGTATCGAATTGTTTCGGAGAAGATGATGTCCCTGAGGACGCTGTCTTGTCAAAAGTCATCGAATGTTGGGTATCGGTAGGGGCGAGCTTGGTGAAGAATGGATTACGGCAATGGAGCAGCTATCTTAATCAGTACGATGGAGATTCCTGGACGTCATTGAGATTGACAAGACAAACTCGTGGATTCACACCGCACTTCCTTGGACAAATTGTCGAAAAGGGGGCTCTGGCTGACACCGAGTGCAAAGCCCAGATATTGAATCACTGGATGACGAGCATTGTGGAACGAGGCTCGAGACTCAAATTCCAGCATGAATTGACTAGTTCTCTTCTTAATGAGGATAAAGGGAATGTGCTTTTTGAGAATTTGGCTTTCTCAACAGATGCGAGCGGTCGGTATCACATAACATTGGACGAGTTCGGCCAAAGAAGATTGTCCTTAATTTCTTCTGTTCTTTCCAATATGCGAGAGCACCTGGAGTCTAGTGGACTCAGCGACTCTAAGCTACAATCTACATCGGATGAGTATCGTGAGCTTGTTAAAACGCTAATGGCAGCAATGAAGTCGAATTATGAAGAACTGGGCAGCCAGAATGAACAGTCCCAGGGTCAATATGTGGACTTTGTACAACGCGTTGTGGGCTTTCTGCAGGAACATGCGCAATCCATCTGTCCCATCGATGAGTTCTTCACGGATCCAAGCACGTTCCCACTTCCCGCCCATGATCCCCAGTACATTGCTGCTAGACTTAAAAGCTACGGCGCTAGGCTCTCTGTGGGCAAAGTCGCGAAACAACTCGTCATGTTTGTTCAAAATGTGTCTGAGAGAGCTGCTGTCGACGGGCAGCAAACATACCTCGTCAACCAGCTATATTCTGCTATGTCGAATACTTTCGAGCATGGAGATGTGCAGCAGCCCACTATTCGCGCCTTCCTCCTGCAATGTGTTTTCCCAGCATACGTGGAGATCTCGCTCAATGTAACTGGAGCCTGGATTCTGGTTCGGCCCATTTGTCAGTCTCTGACGCTGATGCTACCAGACCTACTTACGGATATGGATGCGTGCAATGGCAGCAGTCTCTCCATCGTCATAGACTCTATCGCAGTATACTTCAACGCCGTTTGCAGCAGTTTACGGCTCCTAGTCGACCATCCGGGGTTACTCGAAGAGCCCTCAGTCCTCTTTACAGTGGTTTCCTTCCTCGAAACTGTTATCGCATCTCTCGCCTTGATCGACTATCTCGACCGTGCTACCGATAAAGCTTCAATCCTTGTCACATATATAAACATCTTCAAGGAATTCTCCCTTTTTGCAGCCGCGTCTCTTCTAGACCCAGTATCCGCCACTGCCCCAGATGCCCTTGAGAATCCGCCGGATAATATAGCCACAGCAGCAGCTCCGCTATGGGCAGATGCTCGTCGTTTCGCAGCTCGTGAATTGCAGTCCTGGCTCAAGCAAGCTTGCTCGACGCATCATGGGAAATATTTTATTCGTCGCGGCCAGCAGGTTAAAGAGATTGAGGTCCGTCCTGAGTACGCGTCCGTGGAAGATGCGAAGACGGTGTTTGTGCAGACGGTGGAGGGGTTCTTTGGGATGATGGAGGGGTTAGATACGTTTTCTTCGTGATGGAACCTTTTTCTTTTGGCGTGGTTGAAGGTTTTTTTCTGGTTATTTTCCCCCCCGTTCTTTTACAATGACACGGAATTGGCCTTGACAAGATCTTCGCTTTAGCATTGGGAGCGTTTTGGGGGGGGGGGGCGGTCCTTTTCTCTCGCTTTTTTCTTGGGAGTTATCTCTGAATATCTGAGCGATTAATTTAGTTATTATGGTCGTTATGATGATGTTTTACGCTAGCTGCCCTTTGTCTTGATTCCCTTGGTTTTCTTTTCCCCCCCTATTTTCTATAGAACTATTGGCGTTAATAAGAGGTAAATGATCTTTTTTTTAATGACTCTAGCTGAAGGTAGCAAATTCAGTGCAAACGGTTCTTTTTTTCCCCAAGGGCTCTCGCAAGAAAAGAAAAGAACAAAAGAAAACTTGTAATATTTGGGAGAAGTAGGCCTGGGGTAGTAGGATATATGCAAGGGGAATTTTATAATATTAATAATTATTACTTATCTACAGAGCTTTAGCGCAAATCCCTGGCTGCAGCTTCTTCGCAACGCCCGGGGGTGGGGATTTGAATCGATCAAGGAAGCTAAGCTGCAAGATACTATATATATATGTACCTAGTGAAAGCTGGAAAATGGGGAAAAAACAAAAAGAAAAGTGTCATAGGCCCTAACGCCAAATATTAGGAGGATAAAGAACAGCGAATGTGGTGTATGTTATGCTATGTATCAATTGATCGCATCAACGTAAATGCGCGAGAAAGGCGGGAGAAAAACGCACTCAGACAGACATGAAATGAAACAATAAGAGGAGAGAGGAGGGGGTGGGGAGAGGACATGACACACTGTTCATAGACAAAAAAAGAAATAAAATGAAAAGGAAAAAGGGGGGTGTGTAACTCTCGCTTCAATGCATGGCTTCCAAAGGCAAAGACATAAAAACCAAAAAAAGTCTCCAACTGACCCGGCACAACCACACCCAACTAGCCAAAATACCAGTAACACGGGGTATGTTAGAAAAAGCGTACTCCGTAGGAACTACATAATATTTCTCAGGATTTCTGGTCCCCAGTATCGCCCGCGGTTCTACCACCACCACCTCCTCCTCCTCCATGACTACTGCTCCGAATATGAAACCGTGAGCCCGAGAACCCAAACACTTTCTTCACCGCACCAGTGACTCCCGACCCGCTCAACCGCTTCGATTTGGCACTACTCTCCGCGGTGGTGGTGGGTTTCTTCCTCGCGACAGGCGGGTCTTGCGGCATTGTGGGTTTTGGCGGCCACTCGCCGTCGGCTTTCCAGCCCTGGACAAGCGCCTTGGTGACGTCTGAGAGATTTATGGGCACGGCGGGCGTGAGGGATTGGATGATGATTTTGCTGTATATGGACGGGTAGATGGCGGGGGTTATGGAGGCGCGGACGGGGTTGGAGGCGGGTAGAAGAGGCTGGACAACGGGCACGAGGGGTTCGTCAGGGCCATGCGCGCAAGAAGAGCTAACCGGACCGTCATCAGGAAGAATCGTAGGCGTGAACCCAGCAAATCCTTTACCTGACACCGTTGATACAGGCCGCGAGGAATCCTCCGAGCCGGCATTCAACATATCCACATCATCACTACCGGTATAACTCCCAACTCTACTTCCATCATTGCTCTTCACGTCAGGCGTAAGTCTGCGATTGGCGTGGAGCGCAGAATCCCTCTCAAACGACGACAGTCGGCCCCGCCGCATCTTCTTAGCCCCTGACCACGCATCCCGTCGTTCCATCCAAAGACGCAGACCTGCATTCCACTGCATCTCCTCCTCAACCAACTTCCTCCGCTTGCGCCGCCTCTCCAGAACGCGGAACTCAACTGAATCCGGGGACTCGAAACGATACGGATCGCGACTCGTAGCGCTCCCACGACGCCCGTTCAAACCGACATTCTCGGTATCAGAACACGAGCTATCCTGTCCCCGCTCTCGCCATTCTCGGACCTCTGCTGACTGCACTGGCGCATTGGTAGTGGCAGTAGTGGTAGTCGTGGTGGAAGGTGGCGGGAACTGCGGTTGGCCGGTGGTGGTGGTAATAGTAGTGGATAACGAAGGCGCGAGTTCAAAGGACCAGTCGTTGCGCACGGTTTCGAGGAGATAGCGCTTCGATTCCTTGACCGCTGCGTCGCGCGATTCCTTGGTGTCTGCTGCGGGTGTAGGTGGTGCAGCAGCAGCAGGTTCGCTATTGCGGGATTTTCGGTGCAATGAGGCAAATACAGAGGTCGATTGCGGATGAGGGGTTCCTTCACCTGGATACGCCATTTCTTTTTCTCTGGATGATAAAGCTCGAGGAGAAATGTACTGGGGAGAAAAAAGGTATTATTACGGGCCGCGTCGAATTTTCAAGACATGGGGAAAACAAGCGAGCTATATATGCAGGCGTCTTCCTAGGAGCATGCGGTTGAGAGTGATTTGCGAGGTGTGTGGGGAGGACTCCTGGAGGTGAGAAAGTGAGGCGGGTATGAACTAATGCATTGTTTGTAAGAATTCACAACAACGGCCTGTTACCATGCACAGTGTGGTATATATATCATAACATGCATCACAGGTTCTGTGCTGTGCTGCTGGTGCTGCGAGAGGGGATGTGGTGGAGATGGAGACATGCAGACATGCAGACATGCGATGCAAATGACTAGCTACTAGTCGACTAGTCGTAACTAGTGACTGCCGAGCCTGGAAGGCGGGCGCAGTGCTGCTCACATGATCTCCACTCAGGCGGCTTAGGGCTCCGGCAGGTCGCGTGACTGCGGCCAAGCACGGCAGTCGGCAGAGATACGAGCTTCTTAATAATACATGTCTCTAAGTTATCATTGCTTCAAGTCTAGCTGTTCTGTACATTTTTAAAAAACCAAAAATAAAGGAAGAGCAGCACCCTCTATATGCCCGCAATGATTCCCCTAGAACAAATCCCCAAGGCACCTATACCCAAATTATATATACAAAAAAGAAAGACGAAGAAACTTAAATGCGCTGGCCCGCAGTAGCATAGGGACTAAGAGCTCTCTTTACGTCCTCACCCGGCCTGTGTCTGTCGTACCCGGTTCAAAGCCAGGCGGTGTGAAGCCCCAGCCAGAGCTCTTCTTCCGCCCCTTGCGATCGCCATACTTCTCGTCGAATTTCTTGATGGCTGAGAGAGACGACATATCCTCACTGATCGATGCGCTGATTTCGTCTACCGCTTGCTCAAAGTGCTTAGGCATGAGGGTGCGCCGTTTGGAGTGCTCGTAAGGCTCGTCACCCGTATGAGCAGCAGCCGCGTCGTTCTCTTCTCGAACGCAGGCCAGTGCCGCTGCGACACACAGGTTTTTCAGATCGGAACCCGAGTATAGAGGTGTGCGGCTCGCTAGGTCTGCCAAGTCCACCGTAGGATCGAGGGCTTCTTGCTTAAGATGTATCTTCAGGATTGACAATCGGTCTTGTTCCGTTGGAAGATCAACCAAGAGTCGTCGGGGTAGTCGTCGGAGGACGGCGTCGTCAAGATCGAATGGGCGATTCGTGGCCACCATGATGAAAGTCGAGAGATCGTTCATGCCATCCCACTCCCTGAGGAACTGGTTAATTAATTCTCGATGTGAATTTCTGCTGCCCATGCTGACTCGTGAACGGAAAATGGCATCCGCCTCATCGATAAATACCACGCATGGACTGAGCTTCTTGGCTAATGTGAAGATCGCCTTGACGTTCTTTTCTCCTTCCCCAACGTACATGTCGTATACTTCTGAGCCAGTGACTTCAAGAACAGTAGCGCCACTTTCGCGGGCAACCGCCTTCGCTAAGAGGGTCTTACCCGTCCCCGGGGGCCCGTAAAGAAGTAACCCAGGAATCTTATCTGTAGCGAGGACACCATACGTGAATGCATCAGGACGGATCAAAGAGAGAGAAGTGAGGGTTTTGAGCGCCTCGACAGTGTCCTTTGGAGCGTGAACATCATTAAAAGTCGTGCGAATGCCATCAGCGTTAACAACTCCACTGAGTAGTTTCTTCTCATGAGAGTTACAGCTCTTTCGAAGTTTCAACCGGGCCTCGCTCTCTGACTCGGTGGCTGATTGTTTCGTTTTGGGATACTTTTCTTCCATCCATTTGCTCTTGATTGTATCGCTGGATGGCGCCTCGAGCAAGCCTGCCGATATTTCTAGCATGCTGAACTGTTTGGTTGTGAGCGCAGTGCCTAGTATATGGGTAGTTATACGATGGACACGATCAAATGACCAATATTCCTTGTCGAGGCCACTCCTCTTGACAAATATGTCGTGTTCCGACTTTTCCTCGAACGGCCAAGGACGGTCATTGAGGAGCTGTGGGTCATATTTAATGGAACTACCTGCCCGCATCTTCAGCATGTTCTGCAGGTGGCGAACGTTGACATCGGTGGTCCTCAGCTTGACATCTTTCTTAAATGTACTATCGACTTGGCTCGGCTCCATTGCGGGCGTGACCACGATTGTTCTGGAAAATTCGTCGCTTGAATCCTGAGCTAGCTTCAAATATCTAGCCGGAGAAAGTTCTGGTTTTCTGGAGTCAGTCCCGATTATTACGATTTGCTGTCCTTCCCGCCGCCGTGTCCGAACCGCTTTGTGAAGAAGTGACAAGAAAAGGGATCCGCCAGATGTGCTCTGGATATCCTTATAGTCTTGTATTTGCACAATAAGAGCTTCAGGCGGTTCGCTTAAGTGCGACGGGACTTCCGTTTGGATCTTACCAGCTGCGGACCGATTCGGACTCTTCGAGGGAGAAGATAGAAGCTCGTTTATTAAACGAAGGCAGCGGAGCTCCTCTTTTTCGTCGTTGTATTCCCTTTGGTCACGGGATAGGGTCATCTTTGAAGGCATACGACCTCCAAAGAGACTTTGCAAAATGGGAGAACCAGCCACGATAGGTATTAGTGTCGGCCTCGCAATGATAGCATCTGGCATTATTCCCTTCGCCGGCGCCGCGTCGGATTCATCTTCCAGCACCGACCCAGACGCTTCCTCTCCCCCCTCCACGGTGGCCTCCTCCAGGCCTTTGTCGTTGGACTGGAAAACCTCATAACTCAATGAAGATATTGAACTAGGGGTCTCGGACTCTTCTGCTTCCTGTTCGGAATAGAGCTCCACAATGTCCTGAGCGTTTAATGTTAGTAGGTTCGCTCCGACATCAGTCGCCAAGCTCTTGACAACCGCATTGAGAAAGACGATGCCCCCTTCGCCTGGATATTGTAGAACGAGGTGCGTTTTCGTCGCAGCCAGCTGATTGGCGTGCTTGGTGGCGGGCAAACACAGGTTTGCCAAGACAGATTTAATGACTTCATCCCAAACCTGGAAGCTCAAAGTGTATCTTGATGTAATTGGTTTATCCCCTGATGGACTCGGAGCATCTCCCGCGCTTGACGGAGTAGGTAGTGGGTTGCTGGTTTCCTGCTTCCCGCCTTCATATACCACATCAGGATCTAACGCTGGAGAACCAGCGGCATTACCGCATAACATAAGATTTCTTTCGTACAGCCACCCAGGAAGAGCTACGACGGGCTCAGAACGTTCTAGAGGTTGCCGATTCCTCATAGCCCTGCGAGCAGCGGAGCCATATGGACGAGGCTCCTTGGGAGATGACTTTGTTGAAGTAGAAGTATTTGTGTCCGCAGCGGAGAATTGACTTCCGCTTGGGGCGGTGGCCTCGATAGGTTCATTATTGTGACCGGCTGCTTTGTCTTCGAGAGCGTTCGGCACGTTATTATTTTGCGGAGGATTGGTAGGGTCTGAGGGATTTGCGGGAGATGGCGAATTGACGAACCGGGAGGCGTGGAAGGTGCGAATGGCATAGGGTGTCTGGCGACGGGCAATGGCCCAGCGACGGCTGCTCTCAAGACATCTTCGACGGATTGGCAGCAGCCGACATTGCATTGAAGAAAGCATCCAGCGCAGAATTTGAAAGTGCTGCGACTGGGGTTTTAAAGGGTGGGAATAACGGTAAGACTAGTCTGACAACATGCGCGACCGATGTGACCGTGAGATAGAAGGGCAATGACTGAGGAGTGGCCGTTGGTGTTAATACAATAGTGCTGTGAATGACGGAGCTCTTCAATATTTAGCGCAGCTTTGATATCTGAATTGCCGTCCACCAAAATTATATCCGGGCCGCAACAGAGACCCAGTGGGCAGAAAGGAACATCTATTCTCCGTACCTTTAAATCTTAAATTCACGACGACAAGTTTAGCCGACCCAACCAGAGGCAAGCTGGAATTTTCTGTCGGCGAGGGGAATCAAAAATTACAAGCTCTGATTCTTGTGTAGCTACGGGAAAAGTAGGTTGTTTACAGAGAGCATAGGAGAGTAGAATGCGACAGATATGATATTGAAAGGTTACAGTATAGATTCGTTTGAGTAGTGAAGAATGTAATTGCATTGAGACCTGTCCAGAGTAGAAAACTAGTGCTAAAATAAATATGTCGCTCTGGGGCTTTGGGGGCCATCAGGCTGGAGCTGGCCAAGTCTTCCTTTCCCATGTATGCTAATTCTGCAAGGTACGAATTCCTTCGATCTACTGTATTCTTGAAAGCGATATTAGCGTGTGTTTCGCGCAAGCAAAGACAAAATATCACAAAGCGGGTAGACGACACGAATCAGACATCCAAGGTTAGGCATATTATACGCTCAACGACACGTCGACTTACTAGGTTCATGCGACGGCTAGCGTGAAAACTGCGAATGCGGACAAAATTTCATCATAGAGGTGGAGGGAGAAGGAAACGCAGCACAAATAGTAAAAGAAAATTGCTTACCATCTGTAGTGTCTACTGTCCGACGAGAGAGGTAGGTTTGATAAAATCGACGGGCGGAGCTGCACCTATATATATCAGGAAGCGTTAGCAGCTTCAAAGCTAAGGGGAACACGAAGTCAACAGTATTGGTGCAACTTGGATCAGACAAAAAGTACTGGCAAGTAGCAGGCCAACCGGAGAAGGGAAGGCCCGATTGTCTCTTCACGGTCGACTCAGAAAGTGAAAGAAGTATTGAAGGAGTTTATCATCCTGAAGAAGCCAAAAAGAGAAAAGAAAGTTTTTTTTTCTCGACTAACCTTGTTGATTTTTCTGCCTGGACCACCAGAGCACTGCTTCACAAGTTAGTAGCACGCAGAAAAGAGATCGTTCGAGTATCCATCATTTCAGGTATTGCAATGCCAGCGGTAAACCAACACTGGGTGCTTTTGGAGTTGTGTAAACAGACAATCTTGAGGATGGAAGAAAAGAAAGAAAAAAAAAAGAAGAGAGGAAGTGGGAAGAAGAGAGCTTAAATAAGCGCCCCCCAAAACGGACTAGGGCTAATTGGGCGCCGGAAAGAAGAGCCGCTGGCGGGAGCACGTGATGACTTTGCCGCACTGGGCCTAGCGCAGAATGTCACGACGCCCCGTCCATTTCCTCTTGACGAACTTGAATCCTCAGCATGCGCTTCGTCAATCGCCCTACACTCCCGTTTCGCACCGTCTTATTCGACTATTCTTCCCGAAGGAGCCAGGCCGGCTCTTGCGCGCCGCTTGATGGTTCCCTTCCGCCGGTGATACGTGTCTAGAAAGGTGATTTTTCGCTCCCTCTTATCTTGCCCCTCCACGACACCTGCAACATACCTCCCCTTCCTCAGCAGCCGTTTTATAGCTTGATGCTTATCTTGTGATCAGACCAGATTGCCTCCGCCCTACAGCAGAGGCTGCGAGGAACCTCGTCCTATGCTCGAGGTTTTGCGACCTTTTTACGATATCTACGCAGGACCCGTGACCTGCCAGTCGCGTCTTGACTCGATCGCACCGTATAAAGTGGCTCTTCGACAACCTAGTAGTCGTGAAGACCACGACCCACCAAATCCACATATTTCGAATCTCTTTTTTTTTTAAATCCTGAAATCGGTGATCTGGGGCGATGATGATGGCGCAGCCGTTTCCTGCCCATCAAGTTGGCATGGCACATCACCCTGGCCTTCCGCCAGGCCATCCAATGGCCCCGGGCCAACACCCGAACGCGGCGCATCTTGCTGGGCAAGCTCCGGCAGGGGGAATGGTGCAACAATTACATCCGGGAGTTTCTGCGCCAGGCGGGCCCCAGGTAACGCAGGCAGGTCCTATGATGGGTGGCATGCCTCAGGTCGTAGGTACGACAGGTCCCGGAGGCCCAGGACCGAGTGCCCATGCGCTTTCGCACCTTGGCCCTGCCCCAAACCACCAGATCTTCCAGCAGCAGCAGTTGGCGCAAAATTGTGAGTTTGCATTTGTCACCTCGTTTTGGTTCCATGCATAGCCCAAGAAAACATGGGACATAATTTTCCTTGCTTCTTCAATTTCATGTTGCTTCGGGTTTCTCTGCGCCATAAGTCTGGCCACCGTGGCCGATTTCCCTTTGCTATGATGTCGGGGCTCTCCCGTTGAACTTTAAGCGCCTTGGGAACGTGAGGATAGTTTGTGCTAACTTGTACCTTCTTTTTTAAGTCCAAAACCCACAATTACTGCAGCAACAGCAGCAGCAGCAACAACAACAACAACACCAGCTCCTACGCCAACGGCAACAGCAGATGATCCTTCAACAACAGCACCAACAACAGCAACAGCAGCAGCAGCAGCAGCAACAGCAGCAACAACAACAACAACAACAACAACAACAACAGCAGCAGCAGCAGCAGCAGCAGCAGCAGCAGCATGGAGTTCCTGCCAGCTTGCCTAATGGGACAGCAGGTCTCAGTGCTGCTCATCTAGCTGCTATGCATGGTAACCCAAATATGCGACCAGGTCCTGTTCACCTTCAGCAATTGCAAGCCCAGGGTCACCAGGCCCAGCCACAAAACATGCAACAACAGCAGATGTTCAATGTGCAGTTTACGCCGCAGCAACCGAACAATCCGGGCCAGCAAGGGCAACAAACGCCGCAGCAGAGAGCTGCGCAAGCGCAGGCAATGCATGATGCTCAGAATGTGACACCACATCCGCAACCAGGCCCGTCTGCCCAAGGTCGAAGTACACCTTCCCAGCAACCAGCGGGCCAACAACAACTTCCCCCATCGTCACAGCCACAGCAACAAGGACCCCAGCAACAGCAACAGGTGCAACCGCAACCACAACAGCAAGGAGGGCCAGGCCCACAAAATCAAGTCTCACAACCGCCTTCCCAGCCGCCACAGATGACTGCGCAGGAGGCCCAGCTTAGAGCACAACAGGCTGGGCAGGCAATGATGATTCCACAACGCATGGCGAACCCAATGAAGAGGTCATCGGTACTGAGGTTATTCTCGTTCGCCGAAACGCTAAGTGGCTACTCAGTAAGCACTTCTTGATGATCGATTTGATATATCTAATTCTAATCGTTTCATTTTTTTAGAGCCGATCGCCGAGCCTAGGACTATCGTACTGGCAAGCATTCGTCGAAAGCTTTTATTCCCCAACTGGAGTGCTGCGACAGACTCTTTGCAATGCAGTCACTGGCACGAAGCAGTTCGAAATATCTACCCCTGCGCTTGCTAGGTATTACTGGACGCAATTCGACAGCGGCATTCGCCACATTCATATGATTGTAGAAAATGCACAGGAGAAGGACCTGCCCACTGGAGGCCAAATTGTCGAAAGCGGGAAGACCACCTTTATTCAAACATTTGTAAACGACTGCCAGGTGAGAAGGAACTTTAATCTCCATCTGTCTTGAACTAGAAATCCTAACATTTTCCAGCTTGTTTCGAAAGCAACCCTGCGAGCTCAGTTCGACCCAAATGGTAAAATAGACCTCCTCGACATTGCCACACATGAAAATATCGAATACGTTCCTCGACAAAAGATACTGCCTCCACCATCGCCTGATCCCAAACAGAGTCCGAGGGTTGGGAAATTGATGGCCAAAAAGATGCAACAACAGCAGAAACAAGCTCAGCCTCAAGTCAATACACCTGAAACGATGGTTACAGATGATGGTGTTACGGTCGCTGTGATGCGGTTTTTGGAGGTAAGGATTCCATCCCTTCTCCTTGCATAAAGTTCGTTGGAGGTTCGCTCACACATTGTCCTCTTCGTACAGGTTGCGGAGACAATATCGCAAATGCAAACATTGTTCCAATACTCCCTAAGCAACCCCCACCTGACTCCTCCTGACGCCCTTAGACAGCTGGTTGCATCCTTTCCCCAGAACCAAGGCCTTGGCATTCCTCAAGGCCATATGGCCCTACAACAAGCTGCCGGCCAACGCACGCCTAGCCTAAACGGACCGCCACAGTTTGCATCGCCGGCAACAAGCCATTTGGGTCTACCAGGTGGCCAAGGCTCTCCGCACCTTGGAGGACCTACTCATACGCCAAGCCCCGCTCAAAACCACATGGCGGGACCCGTGGCGATGATGGCTCAACAAAGCCAACAAGGCACTAATACGAGCGGTAGCCAGGGTACAAGTGCAAACACGAGCCCCAACGTAAGCAATAAACGCCGTCGAACGAGCACCGTGAAGCTCGAAAATGAGGATGGACCTCCAACCGAGGTCAATGGCCATACTACCACGGCAAAAGTAAAAGCCAGTCCTCGGGTTGGTGGTAAGAGGCAGAAGGGAGCATCTTAATAGGGGAGTGAATGAATGCGTTCTTCTCATTCCTCCTATTATCTCCAATCCTAGTTCCTTAAAGAGGATGGCGTTTGACGCGAATATTCCCCATTGGTTTCAAAAATTCCCGTTTCTCTTTGCTTCTTTCTTATCTGGCGTCTGTATTTTGTTGATTCTGGCTATTCATCGCGGGATTCGCTTTCTGTTGGCACGGCGCTGTTGCTCCCAATACATTTCGAGTCTTTGGTCTTTATTGTTGCTTGGTTTTTTCTCTCGCTGGAGCTGCATTTGCTTGACACTTATATTCGTGTGCTTTTTGAACATCACACCGTTTTTCCTTGCTTGCAGTTCTTTTCTTGTCTTGGAGTGGACTGGGAAAGGGGTAAAGTATGGGATGTGTGAGGCTCTCCGCACTTCCTCTTTGATGAAAGATACTTTTGTTTGATGCGTTTGGATATGGGCACACCCTCACAACTCAATGTGGCTTACGATCAGTTATATTTTTGTCTTGTACTTTGTCAGTATCCCTGTTGCTTTCAATTGTTCCTTTCTCGCATATTCCCCCCTCCTTGGCGAGTCTTGGTTTTCGTTTTGCTGTGCTTTGGTTTCTTGGCTTTTGTGCTTCTCTTCTTCTTCTCCTCCCCGTTCTTTCGAGAAAAGAACTATATTGTGGAAAGAGTTCTTGATCATGTTTCTAAACTTTTGGTGTTTTCCCCCTCGTGTTTGCAATTGTCCATTTCTTGAAATCTTCATTCACCTCCTGCTTTTTGCTTTCTTTGTTTTTGGTGTCTACTTCGATCCAGCCGCGCGTCTGTTGCTGTGGTCGGGGTTCATATGACTGTGTGTCTCTTAATATAAGCGGTTTCAACCTTTATCCTCCGTTACAACCGCGTTCAGACTCTCCTCGCTTTTTTCGTTCCCTCTCGTTATCTTGGTGAATCATAGGAATATATCTGCAATTCGTGGCTTCCTTGTTTGTTACTTGGCTTGTCATTTTAAAGAGGACTCTCGGCAATAAGTTGTGATAGGCCTTGCTAATGGAACGGTTTGGAGTTTCCCACTATGTGCAAAGAAGGTGTGCTTGGCCTGGTTCTCTAAATAACCCGTCTATTGGATTCTCTCTGCGATTCCTAGGCTAACTAGATATTGGTGACTCGTGGTCTTGACTGTGTGCTGTAGTGTATGGTGCATGAATGTGTGTGGAAGTATACCTAGGTATCTTTGCGATAAGGCAACTCTTATCAATCCTGTTTATCCTGTTTATCCTACTTATCGGCCCCTTCCCCGCCCCCGCCAACGACATCTCTTGCCTCAATTCTCCGTCCACGACCTTCTTCTTTTTATTTCACCTGCTGCCTATTCTATTCTACTAAATAAATCTGCATTGAACCCATCTTCAATCAGACCTAACAAGAGCCCCAAAAAGGACAATGGCTTCCCGCACCCACTCCCAAGACTCTGGCACTGCACACGCTGCCCAGTCGCACTCGCACTCTCGCGATGCTGGCGGTGCTCACGGCCACACTCATGAGATCCTCGATGGACCGGGCTCGTATGTGAATCGCGAGATGCCGATAATAGAAGGGCGTGATTGGAAGGATAGAGCGTTTACTATTGGAATTGGAGGGTCAGAACTATTTCTCTTTACATGGCCCTTATGCCAAGTTTCATACCCATGCTCTACCTCTTTCCTACATCAAATGAGAGGATTTACGGGGACGCAGGCTGCTATGATGTAGTTGTGGGATTTGGAAAATGCTAACTAGTAATATATAGGCCCGTGGGATCAGGCAAGACCGCTCTTATGCTGGCCCTATGCCTAGCATTGCGAGATGAGTATAACATCGCCGTCGTCACAAACGATATATTCACAAAGTAACCTCCTTCAATAACTCCCTACCCCAACCACTCAACCACTCGAGATCCCTAATCCCTAAATGACAGGGAAGACGCCGAATTCCTCACTCGCCACAAAGCCCTCTCCCCGCAGCGTATCCGCGCCATCGAGACGGGCGGCTGCCCCCACGCCGCCGTCCGCGAAGACATCTCCGCCAACTTACTCGCACTCCAATCCCTACAACGTGAATTCACCACGGACCTCCTCCTCATCGAGTCAGGCGGCGACAACCTCGCCGCAAACTACTCGCGCGAGCTTGCCGATTTCATAATCTACGTCATCGACGTTGCAGGCGGGGATAAAATCCCGCGCAAGGGCGGACCAGGCATTACGGGCAGTGATTTGTTGGTGGTTAATAAGATTGATTTGGCGGAGGCGGTGGGCGCGGATTTGCAGGTTATGGAACGTGATGCGGCGCGGATGAGGGAATCGGGCCCCACGGTTTTCGCTGTGGTGAAGCATGGGAAGGGCGTGAAGGAGATTGTCGATTTGATTTTGAGCGCGTGGAAGGGGAGTGGAGCGTATGAGACTAGCTTGGAGGGATGGAAGCGGGGCGCTGTGAGAGGATCGGGGCCTGTTTAATCCAGTTCCCCCCCTCTCTAGGATTCAGGGAGTTGTGGGTCTTCGTATGCATTTTAGGGTGTATATATATTGGTGTATAATTATATGGAGGCGAGGCTCTTTGTTTTTTCAAGCAATACAAATTGGGGATACCGGCGTCTTATCGATTGCTACGGCTATGTTAAACCGCAGTCAAAGAATAATTGTAGATCAGAAAAACTAGTGAACAACTTTTAGGGAGCCAATGCTAAGTGCCCCTTCTATATAACTCCCATTACTCCGCCCAATGCTTCAAATCCAAAAGAAGGTCGTAAACTGCTAAGGGTATAAACAACAAAAGCATGACCCAAAAAAAGCCAGACAGTATTTTCTTTTATACAGGGGAGGGGTGCAATCTTCATCATGACTTCATCTTCACAAAGCGGCCAAGCGCAGGGCCCAAGCCCGCCTTTTCGCGGCGTGAATTCTCCTTCACCCTCTCTGTATGTTGTTTCCGCAGTTCTTCTGCCTTCAATCTCTTCTCGTCAATCACGTTACTATGTCCCTTCTTGCGGAGGTATTTCCTCAGCGCACTATTCCGGCCCCGACCGCGGTTCTTCAACTTCTCAATAGTATCTTCTGGCTTATTATCCAAATCCCTCTCTTCCCTGCGGATCTTATCCTTCACCAAGTCCACACTGCCGATAAAGTCTGGGTTGAGCGAGATCATTTCTGGCTGGAGCTTACTGAGCAATCCGCGGACTTCGGTCTCTTGTCTCTGCCTCACGTTCTCGTACGGGTTGGCTTCAAGGGCGTCGAAGTTGGCTTCTCCGCTGCCGGGTACGATCATACTGGAGAAGCCCTTGTCATGCGAGATACCCAGTGCATCTTCGTACGGACACCAACGCACCCGCTCCACACGCTGACCCTCACCGCCCCACGCCATGTAGGGGCTCTGCACTTTGCCCTGGTCTTCTGCGGCGGCGCTGAATAGACCCTTCCACACGCTGACTTGCGTACCCCAGCCCACGGCGGTTAATCCCCTATCGCTGATGGCAACGGTTGAACCGGGCTGATGCACAGAGTATGAATGGACTTCTTTGAACATGCGAATGTCCCACACGGCCATTTTCATGTCTAGTCCCGTTGATACCATGTACCTGCCTTGTCGATCGACTGCGACGGATCTGACGGGTCCACGATGAACGAGCGCTTTGACGAGAGGGGTTGAGGAGTTGGGAGACCAAAGTGTTACGGTGCCGTTTTGGTGGCCGACGTGTAGGATCGCGTTGTATGGGTTCTGGCATAGACTTGTCGGGGAGCCGAGACGTGTAGGGCTTTCTGCTACGATTTGGCCTGTTGATGTGTCTTGGTATCTTAGGAACCCGTTCATAGACTAGGTAGTAGGGGGGTTTGCTTGTTAGTATGTGTCATATATTTGAGAAAGGGGAACTGTGCTACAACTTACAACGCTGGCAAGGAGGAAATGATAAGGCAGGAACTCCAGGTGCGTAGCCTCGATAAGTTTGTTAAGACAATGCAGCTCCACACCATTATGGTCGTAGATATAGGTGTATTTCTTCTGCGCGACAGCGAAGAACTGGTCATTATGAAGCCATTTAGCGTCCCGAACAGTTTCTCCAAGCTGTAATTCGCATCCCAACTTCCCCGCTCTCCAGTCCATCGTCGCGACATGTCCCTTCCGCCCCGCTAATAGGAGATTTTTCCCATTCCTCGTGTAATCCGCAACGTACGGTCCCAGGTCATTTAGCTTAAGCTCAAACCCTTTCTTCGCGGTTTCGATCCCTACATTCTCTTTAATCTCATCCTGGCGAACTTTCCATGTCCGTTCTAGCTCGCCTTCCGCCTCTAAGAATCCACCTTCGTGCTCCAATAGGATCTCCGCATCCTTGGCTTTGAGCGCAGCATCTTTGTATTTTGTCTCCAGGGTCTTCAGGTTCCTTCGTAGCTTCTTGTCCTTGACAGATTTAATATTGATCTGTTTGCCTCGTCCGTAGGCCTTTTGCGCTTCTGCTACTTGTTTCTTCTCTTCCCGCGCTTCGGGGGTTTCGAGCGACTGCTTTTCTTTAGGAGCTGGTTTGGAGGCTTTTTCGACCTCCATGTTTGCGACACTGAGTTTGGCCATGTGCGCAGGTCGAAGGAATAGGCGGTATTTAGGAGTCGAGAGGGAGACGGTGCACAGTTCCACAAGATAATGGCTGCTTGCTTCTCTTCCTCCAGAAAAAGAGACCTCTTTTTGATAAGCTTGTGTTCTTCGAAAATTGATGCCAAGATTTCGCCGAGACAAAGCACATGACTGATAATGCGTTATCGGGCACACTGATAAAAATGGACAAAAATTCCCCACCAAAATTTATTCGACCAGCGCACTGCAGTCGGAGGGAAAGGTTGCTTGCTTTCGCTCCAGTGACTTATTAACTAACGAAGGCGTAGGTCTGACTGTATAGGTACAAATTACAAACCTGGCCTCTCTGCCTTTCAGATTTAAGGGCTCCGGCAACATGGCGCCCGCAGCGGTTGCGACTCCGCACCACCATCGGAGTACAACCAAACAGTCGCACAAGTCGTTCAAGTCGAAGCATATGTCGAAAGGCGCCTTGAAGGAAATTGCCAAAGGTATGTCTTGTGCCTAAACATGCTGCAAGCAAACCTTTTACATTGCATTTAACTAATTAACTTGGATTTCAAACAGGCAAGGTCGAAACTTCAGAGAGGGGTGTCCGCAAAACCCCCCACCAGCAACTTATGTCGAAACTCGACCGGCGCAACCAAGCACGACAGAAGCAGAGGGTGAAGCATCAGGGGAAATCGGAGGCCCTGAGTATTTTCAATGGCCATCACGGGGCGGCCCGCCATGTCGCAGTTATACCATTGGCGGAGTCGGTGGATGTGCAGAGTGCGATTCGACTACTCGGCCAGAGTGTGGAAATTGCGGAGTCTGATATCCAGGATGGCATCCACCGAGTGAGAATCGACAGATTCAAGCAGAGCGTCATGTACATCCCTACGCAAATGGATTTAATCAGCGCTCTAGATGCGTGCCGGCTAGCCGATTTTGTCGTTTTTGTTCTGCCTCCCACCGAGGATCTAGGCGAGGATGCTCAGCACTTGCTGCGGTCTGTTGAAGGCCAGGGAATATCGAATGTTCTTGCTGTGGTCCAAGTAAGTTTTATGAACGGCTGAAAGTGGAACTACGCTTTGATCATGCCTGCTAACATGCAGTTTTACTAGAATCTTGAATCCGTCACTCCTTTAAAACGTCGACAACAGCTTAACACGTCCCTGAAGATCTTCATGACACATTTCTTTCCCGCAGTCGACAAGGTGCACTCTCTGGATTCAAGACAGGAGTGTGCGAATATTATGCGAGGACTGTGCACCGCGACGCCAAAGGGTATCCGTTGGCGGGAAGACCGAAGCTGGATGCTTCTGGAGGACGTGCAGTGGCCGGACCTACCGTCTGATCAGTCAGGGGAAGTCGTTGTTACTGGAGTCGTTCGTGGAAGAGGATTGAACGCTGATCGTTTGGTTCACATCCCCGGTTGGGGAGACCATCAAATATCGTCCATCGTCGCTGCACCTCTGCCCAAGTCACGGCTGAGGAAAGGGGATGCTATGAACGTTGACGAAACAACAGAGGAAGAAGTCCTAGACGAGCCTACAGCGGAGAGAGACGATTTGGACACTATTTCGCCAGAGGAGGTCATGATGACAGACGACGTCGTGTCGATGGCTGGAACCGAACGAAAGGGCGTACTTCTGGACGATTATCACTACTTTTCTGAGGAAGAGCTGGAGGAATACAAGCCGCCCAAACGGATGCCCAAGGGTACTTCGAAGTACCAATCGGCATGGTATCTGGACAACGCCTCAGACTCTGGATCTGATATGGTGGACGATGATTACGACCAAGACGAGGACATGGATTTGGATGTTGAACTTGGACCAGAAGATGGCGTTTTCCCCGATCATCGCGATGCAATGACCGAGGGTGGACCGTCTGAATACCCACAATCCGAGATGTTCATGGACCCATCTCCCGAGGACGAGGCTCAGCAAATCGAAGAATACCGCGCAGGCCGTAAGAACGAGGCTAAGGAGGACCTAGAATTCCCCGATGAGATTGAGCTGAACCCCAACGTGCTTGCCCGGGAGCGCCTTTCTCGATTCCGGGGCCTAAAGAGCCTGAAAAATAGCAAGTGGGAGACAGACGAGGACCGTCCTCACGAACCCGAAGACTGGCGCCGACTCCTCCACATCGCCGATTACAAGGGCTCTCGAAACCAGTGCATCCGCGAGGCTCTTGCAGGCGGCGTGAGCCCTGGTACCCGCGTGTCCGTGCATCTCGACAACGTTCCTCTATCCCTCAAATCCCGCCATCCAGCACCACTCTCCCTTTTCTCCCTCCTCCGCCACGAACACAAACACACAGTCGTGAACATCAACATGACGCTAAACTCCACGACCGAAGCGCCACTAAGATCCAAGGAGGAGCTCTTAATCCAATACGGCCCGCGTCGCCTCATCATAAGCCCCATATTCTCCGCCTCAGGCAACACGCCCAACAACGTGCACAAATTCGACCGCTATCTGCACCCGGGCCGCAGCGCCATAGCCACCTTCATCGGCCCTATATCCTGGGGCGCGCTGCCCATCCTAGTCTTCAAAAACACACAACCCACCCACGACGAAGACGACCCTGAGATCCTCGACCCCCCCGCCACCACCAACACAACAACAACAGCAGCCCTCCAACTCATCGGCACCGGCACAACCCTAGCCCCAGACCACTCGCGAGTGATCGCCAAACGCGTAATCCTCACCGGCCACCCCTTCAAAATCCACAAACGCGTCGTAACCATTCGCTACATGTTCTTCAACGCCGAAGACGTAAGTTGGTTCAAAGCGTTGCAGTTGTGGACTAAGCGTGGGAGAACGGGTTATATCAAGGATAGTCTAGGTACGCATGGATACTTCAAGGCGACATTTGATGCGAAGATTAATCCGCAGGATTCGATTGGGATTAGTTTGTATAAGAGGGTTTTCCCGAGAAATGCGAGGGAGTGGGAGGAGGAGGCTTGAGGAGAGACTATATAGAGACAAACCTTGGCTGCGTAGGTTGAAAGGGGGTTGGGTTCTTTTCTAATGAAAAAAATGCTGGATTTTGTGTTTTGTGATGATATGAAGAATGTCTACTGTTGTTTGGTCAGAAAAGTCAGTTTCTAACGACTAAGGAATGAAAAAATGGCGTTTTTCTTCTTAGGTATAAAATTCCGCAGCCCTTCTTCATGCTTTTGATAGGTTATTTTCTTTAGATGATTTACGAAACAAAAAAGATTTATTTTTTCTTTGGTATTACAATGATACTACTACGCTGGTCTCTTTTGCTTCATAATTTACTATCTCCGCATAATCCAGCTTCTATCGTTCCTTCAATATTGAAGTCATGTCACTGCATAGTGTCTACGCACCTACGAGCTCACTGTCAGACAAATAGCCTTGGAAACGGATAATACAGATCGAATCAACGTATTCATTTCATTGAGCCACCGATACATCTAGGTAGAGAAGGCGTCATGGATTTCATCATTCTAAAAAACAAGCGTACAAATAATCGTAAAACAAAACCTAGCAATAGCCTTTATAGCGCCCAACTAAAACAAAACCGCAGTCTACGCGAAAGGAAAAGAAAAGGCACGCTGCCGCTGCCTCTCTCAATACCCATATGTTGGGGAATTCAGCACAGCAACGATTAGGATAAACCCTATTTCGCAATCCCTCACTCATTATCCCCTAGCTGAACAGCATGAACTCTCGAATGCACAAACACCTCCTCCGTCCGCTCCTCGACTTCTCTTTCCATCCTCATGACCTCTGATGATTCAAGTGGTGGTGCCTCGCCTTCATACTGGCCCCAGTCCGTCTCCATTTGTTCTTCTTCCCGTTGGGCTTCATCCCTCGCAGTTCTGGCGTTTAGGGTATCCACTTGTGCTTTCAACTCGTCCTTGTCTAGACGGTTAAGCCCAATCTTATCTAGGATCGTTCCGACCATGTACTGGTAACGTAAATGCCCGGTCACGGAATCGGAGACGTCGAAGTTTTCCACACCATGGACTTGGGCAACAGGTCCAAGGCCAGCAATGCTAAGCTGTAAGCTATTCGTACGATACAAAAACCCTAGAATAGAGTCATTGAGGGAATATACATTGACTAGACGCCCGCTGACTACTGTTCGCATGAGCCGCCATTTGGAGGTGGTGGATGGGGTTGGGGAACCAATAAGGATGGCAGATTCTACCAACCCAAAGGCGCGCCGTTCCGCAAGCTTCAGGAGACACGAGTAGATAATGCGCGATCCCAGCGAGTATCCAATAAGCGTGACAGGGCGCTCTCCTTGTGCCCTGTTTATCAGGGCATCTGCAAGAACCGCGCCAGCTTTGTCTGCTCGCGTTTTCGCGATAGAGAATGGGTTGTCGACGATATGAGACAATTTTAATATCCCAACAGGCCACATGATAGCATTCAGTAAACCGGCAAAGGCAGTCCCGGCTACCATCTGTTTTGTAGCAACAGTCCAGGCACTACTGCGTACAATGACTGTCAAGGCGTTTCCAAGTCTGAGCAAGGACCGAAATTCCCATCTGAGAGCGAAGGTATCGGAATCATCGCCAAGCACAAGCCAAGGGTTCACAATATCCTCTTCCGCAGTAAGCCAGCCGCTGATCCCTATCGTAACACGGAGACGTTGGTCTGTTGATATATCATTCCCTTTTTGCCCATCGTCCTTTTCTCTCAACGATCGAGTAGGTATGAACGCAAAGTCTTCGACCTCCTTCGCGTAACGGCTCATCATACGACCACTCATTCTAGCACCATAAGCTCCAAAGAGGCCACCTATAATAACGCTGCTACCAGCCATCGCCCCAAGATACGTTGCGGCAACCGTGGCCCCTAAGCCTAGCCCTCCCATCACCGCTCCAATACCAGCCGCAACTAGCGGGGCAGCGAGGCCCCCAGTAACGCCAATCAACGCAGCTCCAGCTACAGAGGCGAGGCCAACCTTCCACTTCCTGGAGAACTTGGACCGGTCAATTCGTTCCTTGGTTTCATCGTCGGCGGACATTTGTTTGGCGGTACTAAGGAGACCCTTGGCAACCTTGATTTCATGATCCGCCAAGTCATTTGAAGAGAGACCAAGACTTGCTGCCACACGCAAAAGCAAAACACGAGAATGTGCGCTGTAGTGTTCGAGGCTGAGAAGCAATAAAAGAAGAGCATTAAGTATCAGCAGCTTCGTTTCGAGTGGTAAACAGCGCAAAGGTGTTGGCACCGGCGCGAGAACGGGGTGTGCCCTGTCGAGTATCACCGAATGTTCATCGATATTTTGCGACGATGTATCTGACTGGAGTGTTCCGGTTGAACATATGCTCTCGCTACCCTCATTGCGGTAGTGTTCTTGGCCCTGAGAAGATGAACCGTTAAGCACCTGACGCACACGCAGCAAAGCAGCATCCTTCCACGAGCCAAAAGCCCGGAATGCCTCCGCTTCCGTTTTTATTTCAATATTGGTGGGTGATCTCTTAAGCTTTGGAGGCGGTGTCGACATCTGTTCATCCATCCTTCGAACCATCACTTTATCTGAATGGGGATCAGACTCGGGACTGGGACTCGACAGATCGTTTTTAACGTCTTGGGGAGGATCATCATCGCAAAGGATTTGGACCATGGAATCGATTATATCAGTCAGCAACCTCATAAGCTGTTGTCGTTGAGTTAGGTTCAATATCGCTCTCAAATCTTTATCCGTAGATTCTTGCTTGCCAGTCCCTTGCTGGGAAAGCCTTTGGTGGGCCATGGCTGAGAACGATTCGGATTTTCGACTTAACTCAACCCGACCAGGCGTACTGAAGAGGTTCTTGTAGACGCGTACTCGATCGAAGAGAGTAGCAGACTCGAAAGGGTATTTATTCCAAAGGGAGGGAAGACTGGATATCAACAAACAAAAGGTCTGACTATGGAAGGTGCGTAGGCCTTCTTCACTGCCAAGCCAGCCTTGTTGCTGACATCATCCGGCAGGCATGGGCAGAGAGCAAGTGGGCAGAGCTGCAGCACTGAAACGAGTGCGAACTTAGCATTCTGGATCTACGCAATTCAAAGGGACAAATGTGCCCCGTAGACAAAGCATAGTTGAGGATGGGAAGCAAAAGACGTAGATAAATATATTTACCTTGATTCCTTAAGCACTTGATTCCTTTGAAGATTGAACTACGAAGAATCTCCCCATAGTTTTCGAAGCTGACTTCAATGCATCCCCATCCCAAGTTTCTCCATCCGGATGAGCGAGTTTCTCAGCCTTTGTACGCTGGATTCTTCTACTTCTCCCCACGTAGCGTTCTTGCCCGAGGGAAGCCTCCAGGTCGCGGAGGTGGATGGTCCCTTCCTCCTGCGCCTCTGCGGTTTCATCGCGGATGCTCCTTAGCGGAGAGACATCTGTTGTGTCGACGCGTTGAATTTCCTTCACAAAGTGTATCTGCGACTCGAGGGTTTTCAACATTTCTTCCTCTTCGGCTGGACTAGAGGGTTGCGGAAGCGCAGACAACCTAAGCAGATGGCCGAGCTCCTTGGGCGTCACTGTGCGCGATTGAGACTCGGGTGTGCTTTCGGGTAAGAGAGACTTCACGGACCAGATAGGCTTTGAGAGAAGCGAAGCTGGATCGCTAGTTGCGGGCGTCGTTGATGACGATGATGATGAGCATCGAGTGGACGGCCTGAGAGATTGCGTGAAGCGGAATGCGGCCTGTTGAATGGCAAGCTGGCGTGTCCAGCTTCGTAAAAGTGCCATTGTGCTGACTGGGAGTGGCGACAGCGTGTCTGTAAAGTGTAGGGATAGGGAGGGCCTCAAAGTCGTTGTCAATTGAGGAATTATTGACTATGAATAGGTTATTGAGGACAATTCAAATATATTGTGTTGGAGAGGAAATCGGATGTGACGTTTGCGGGCGGATGTGCGTGGCTATAGTCACACCCCGCCAAACAGCTTCGAGTTCAGCTTACATTGCGCCGCCCTCTACAGAGTACAGCATCCAACATCATACTTCACTAACCTCCTTTCTTCAACCTCCGTAACGATACCCTTTACTCTTGCCTTGACTTATATCACAAGTTCCCTGCTGTCTGTTTCCAGTGTTAATAATACCATGGACCAAGATCCTCGTGTTGTTCTGCAGAAGGTATGATGCCATCATTCCCCCGCAAGACCATCTCTCCCCCTCCTCCCCCCTCAAACGCATTAGGCCGCAAACTAACTCACGATTTCGGGAACAATAACAGGCAGACAAAACACTGCAGAGCGCTGGAGGAGGCTTTAGCTTCTTCGGTGGAAAGCAAGACAAATACGAAAATGCCGCAGATCTCTACATGCAAGCTGCAAATGCATTCCGGGTACAGAGGATGAGTTCGTGAGACCACATTTCGCCCAATATATACACTTCACATCCTCCCTCCTCGAGGAGGAGCGACATAGAGAATGACATCGGTCTAATAATACATCATCTGCGCAGACAAGGAAGCCGGCTCGTCGTTTGAAAAAGCCGCCGACGTCTTCACCAAGCACCTCAACGAGCCCGACGATGCGGCGAACGCCCTAACCGAAGCCTTCAAAGTATGCCGCAAGACCGATCCCGAAGATGCCGCCCGCGTCCTGCAGATTGCTATCCAACATTATATCTCCAAGGGTAACTTTCGACGGGCGGCGACGCATCAGCAGAATTTGGCTGAGGTCTATGAGGTGGAGCTTGGTGATGAATCGAGGGCGTTGGCAGCGTATGAGAAGGCTGCGGAGTGGTTTGAGGGGGATAATGCGGAAGCGTAAGCGGCTGGAATATTTCTTCTCTCCTATCTATTCCCCCACATCCCTAAAACGTTCTTTCTGGGTGGTCACGCAAGGGAACAAGGGAGACAGAGCGGGCGAAACCTTTGCTAATACTCTTTTTATCTACGTCATCGATAGTCTGGCAAACAAGCATTACCTCAAGGTTGCGGATCTCGCTGCGATAAAGGAAGATTACTACAAGGCCATCGAGAACTACGAACGAGTCGCAAAGTCGTCGATAAACAACCATCTGATGAAGTGGTCTGTCAAGGACTACTTCTTCAAAGCTGGAATCTGCCATCTTGCTTCGAAAGTAAAGCTCTCTGCCCACATACATCCCCCCTCTTTTTGGCCAGATACGGCTGTTTTACTCTATATGCTAACATTAAAAAACCCCCTAGGATCTCGTAGCCACAAACCGCGCCCTACAAAACTACTGCGACCTCGACAACACTTTCCTCTCCACACGCGAGTACGTACTTCTCGCCGACTTGACGCAGGCCGTCGAACAAGGCGACGCAGATGGATTTGCAGACAAGCTATTCCAGTTCGATCAATTGAGCAAGTTGGATAAGTGGAAGACGGCGCTTTTCTTGCGTGTGAAGAATAATATCGAGGAGACTGGGGAGGACTTTTCATAGAAGCGTTGTGCCTTTTTTTTCTTTTCGCCCTTTTCTCTTTTGGTGTCGTTTTTTTTGTAGGTTTTTTCTAAAGGAAATGGAAATTTTCACCATCTTTTTTTTGTTTTTCATGTCTCTTCCTTGCTTATATATAAAGGGTTTTTTTATGGACTCTGCACGTGGCTGCATATCCTCAGGTGTGTTTGGAGGGCTCTTCAATTTCATCTTGTCATTGCGATGAACCTGTTGATGATCTGCGTTATTCACCATGCTATGTCATTTATCCCGCTCCGCTCTGCTCTAGATGGGGTTGAGAATGAAATACATGCATTGGAAACTTCTTTGGGAATGACTCGTTACATTTTCCAGTTGTTCTGACAAACTCTTGCAGCGTAATTGAGAGTATTGGACGATGGTAAGTTCACCCCATGGCAAATCGATCCCCCTAGCATATGCGTATGCTATTCAATCGAGACCTTGATACATTGTCCCGTCTCAGTTCCTTTCTGCCCTAGTCTCACAACAAACTTGAAACTCCCCCGTCCGCTATCCCCAGAATGCTCATCGGAGCCATTCTCTGCAGCCAACTTCAAATACATCTCTGTAATAGGAACCTGAACGTACTTTAACACAGCTTGTTCAATCGACTTAGCCCCAGATGCCGGGCTGTAATACGTTTAGGCGATATGGCGGCTCACGTGCTCTTCATTTTCAATGACGAGTTCAATCCGTGGGCTGGTCATATTATCTTTGCGGTTAGCTCGAGATTGCGCGAAAGCATCGGCAGTGCTGCGAAGGAATTTGTGGGCCATGAGTTCTCGTTCGGTTTCGGAGAAGGAAGTGAAGGGCACAATACAGTGGATGCGACGTGCTAAGGAGGTCTGTTGGGATAGACGGAAAGCTTGTAGTTAGCTTTGATAAGGATAGAACGGGTAAATTAATAATATAATAGTAAGGAAGGGTTAAAAAGAAAAAGAAAGAAAACTGGAAAATGGAAACGCAATCTTTTTAGATGTAGGGGATGCCACAAACCCCATAAACCATAGCCAGTTGGACTTTTAATTCAACTGCGCCTCTATCCACAGCTGCTCCAGACAAATCCTCTCGCTTCAAGGATTCGTGAACGTAACCCGGAATATCTTCTATGCATTGTGTGGTTGCCAATACGCATATAATATTAGAACGCTCGATGGTACGATAAGTTACTAGCCGATCGGTGTACACATCTGCTGGCGAATATCTAAGTTAGAAATACATACTAATACTTCCAAGCAATATAGAAAAGCACAAAGTGTATACTTACCTTCAGCCTTCGCATCTAGGAGAGCGATTAGATTTTGAGATTGAACCGCATGGTCGGCGTCATCGACGTAGACAACAAGTGGCTTGCACACTCCTTTGGTATCTGATAGGCTTGCCGTGCTCCTCCTCTTGACAAGGGCATGTAATGGGATAACTGTACCGATTTGCTCAGCGAGTAACGACTTGCCATGTCCAGCAGGGCCGGTAAACGCCATGACCAATGGGCCTTTGTTGGCCAAGAGTAAATGTGATCTGACGTATTCGCCTGGGCGATTGCGAAATCTTGCCCGATGAGAGTATAAGCTGCGTTGGCTAGTGGTTTGATATTAAAGGGGATAAAACCTGACGGGGGCTGAGGGATGGGGTATTTGAATCGAGAAGCCTGTGATAGGTAGTAGCTGATATTGATATTCATACTCTTCGCTAGCAAGGCTTGAAGGGGAGTAGTACACTAGGCTGTTTTAACTGAGGCCTCCACTCTATCCGTGCCGTTCCACGTATTTTTGGGGATAACTTCATGGTCTGCCCCCAATATCAAAAGGGATCTCACAGCATCGGTTGGTGAGCTACTTTGCAGTATGGCAAATGCAAGAACAGGCATGTTGAACCGTTACTACCATCGATTGCATTGGGACTTGCTCCGTACTCAACGACCCTCTAATTATATCTGGATTCCCTCGTTCAGCGGCGGCAAAAATCGCCGAGAATCCGTCCTTATCAGCTGTGATGGCGCTCATAATCCAATCGAAGTTGAGCTCGGCGACATATTCCTTGATGGTTTCACAACTGGCTCCCGACTGTATTTTTCGAATTATGAATCTGGCAAGCCTTCGGAGATATGGAGCCTAATAACCACTTGTGAAATTTTATAAATTAGAGAGATCGTAAACCCGTCAATGGAATAGCGTACCGTCTCCTCCTCCACACCATTACCACCTGAGTCAGAAGATACAAGGTCATCCATTGGCTCTGAGTCTGTGTTGAGGCCTTTGTCATCTGGTGCCATATTATCTTTGAAGGCGGGTAGTAGGAAGCAACGGGACTAGAGGGACGCTTATCTGTCTGACGTTTGAGTTGTAAGGGCCGCCCGTGACGATTCCCGCGTCTTCCTGTGCGAACAAGTATGTGCGAACAAGTATTCGTTCATCAAACGAAGGCAAGGAAAGAGTGGGAGAGTCTTTAAATAAATAGCCTAGGGCAAAAGGAAAGCAGATCCATAGACGAAGCAAGTTGCGACAAAGTATACCTAGCTAGCTAGGTCTACTCTCCAACGTATAAGAGCATATTTTGCCAGATGAAACGACCAACAAGAGCAAGTCATTATTTGCCTTAGGCCAAGGAACAATGAAAAAAGAACATCAAAGTGGGTATCAAAGCACACTTTTTGGTCGCCAGGCGGTTGGGCTTCAGCAGTTTCAGATCCACGATATGCACTGGGGCATTATGCATTGGTCGAGGTTATGAGAACATTGAACTGAGGCTCTTCCATACCAGAGCGGAGAAGATGATAACTGAGCTATATCGTAGCCCTTGAGCAATGTTGATGACGAACGGTGTCTGTACCATTGCTTATATAGCGACCTTCAGGTGAGGTTAGAGATTGGAGGCAGAGTTGGGAGTTGGAAGTCGCGAGACTCAGTCATTGGAGAAGCTTACTCAGCAGAAATAAGGGGCACCTTTCTTTCTCAGAGGATCAACATCGTTCGTAGAGAACACAAAGAATACCTATGGTAACTGTTATTGCATTGCTTCCAAGTTATCTATCCCATTGTATCCATGTGTCTCGCGCTCAAAGCTTGAAACACGCTCCCAAACATCGTTTTGCATCATACCCGTACATATCCATCGTATTATTCCATCACGAATATCATCTTACCAAACATTGAAAATAGAAAATTCAAAACAAAGAGGGACATAAAACATGCAGCAGGTTACAGGGGGAATCGTTGAAAAAAATGCTTGGAATATCAAGATGGGAAAAGGGAAAAGAAGAAGAAAATGGAGAAATGATGAAGCTGAAAGAGAAAAACTGGGAAAAGAAAAAGCCATTCAACACCAATGATCGCTCAGCCAACCAATTCTGAACAAAGCAAGGGAAAGGGGGGGGAACGAAATAGAAGGAAAACTGGGCATTTGAAAGTGCAAGGGAAACAAGTTGCTCAAACCAAACGATTAGGAAAAGGACGAAACATGTGGGTGTGACAGTTGTGATGGCAACTGTCTCACTGACCTACAATGGCCTTCTTCAGAGACCCTTGAACCGAGCCCAACCAGCAGCTTTGATTTCGCTCGATTTGGAGAGACCGCGTTCCTTGGGCTTGGGTGACTCATCGATCTCATGGAGTCCAGCTCCTCCTCTTCCTTCCTCCGCCACCTTCCCACTCACATCTCGCCGTCTCCCGACTCCCAACCCAGCAATATAGTTGCTATAGCTGGGTGATCCAGATCCCATTCCATTGCCCAAGTCAATGCCGGAGTTGCTCACCACTCGGCCCTTGCGGTCGCTGTCACCCATTGTGCTTCTAAAGTTATCCTCATTGCCACTGTCGTTATCGTCATCGTCGACGTTGATAGGGTCGTATGTTGACATTCGACCACTGACGCGTCGCCATCGACTCATCAAGCCCTTATTCTTGCTATTGCTTCCTGGAGCGCTGAAACGAGTATCCTCTTGATCTTCACTCACGTCACGATGCGGTGAGTCGAGATCCCCATACGATCTCATCTTGCCCGGTTCTTTGACCGGAGTGGACCGTCCACTGTTCACGGGAGGGTTTTGGATATCTGTCAATGCGAGACGACGGAGGCTTCCTCTGGGGGTATAGGAACTCGATACCTCGGATTCGACTGGCTGGGGCGTTGGAGGGTTCATTTCCAGCGGGTTATATGGAGTGGAGGCTCTTGGAGCCTTATTCTCGATATTTAACGGATCTGGTAGATGTTCGGCTAAGTCACGCTCAAAATCATATTTGTTCGTCATGTTATACTGATTTTCGTCGTCGTCGGAATCGTCCAGGGGGGCATAGGCATTCTTGGATCGGACAACTGTTCCACTACGGTTAGGAGTGTCGTATCTTGAGGCCGAACCATTCCATTCCTCAACAATGTCCCCTCCAACATTGGTTGGCGTGCCAAATCTGCTCGGGAGGGGAGACACATCGTATTTCATGTTAGCAGTATGAAGTGGGGGAGAAGGCGATGGTGAAGGATGAACAACCCAATTGTCACTTGTGGACGAATCCGCAGCACTAGGTTCACGTGTAGAGCCGGGACGAGAGACGTTCAATGGCGGCGGGGTGTCGATGATCATAGATCGTGGGCGGGATGATGTACTACCACGCCGCTTCGCCGGAGTTCTCGCGATATATGTCTTGGAGCCATTCTCCTGCTCAAAGTTCATGAACTGTTGGCTAGGCAAGTCAGAGCGAGAAAACCGATGCGACTGAACAGAGTAATAGGAAGTCCTATCACTTTGTCTACTCTCCGACTTTGAGAGTGAGGGGTTGCTTGCAGAATCCATTCTCGTGTGAGCGAAGGGAACAGTGCGGGTTGGCGTGATCAAAGGATCATGGGTCATTGACATGCGATTGGAATCTACAGTGGCGGTGGTGGCCTGGCTTATCCGCTTTTCTGTAAGTTCGGACTTGGTACGCTTATGAGGACGAGCGGTCAAGTTATCTTCTAATGGGTTCATATCAGGCGGTAGCTTTGCGATCTTGCGGAATATAACGGCCAGGTACACCGAGATCACCAAGGATGCCATGTGGATTTCACCAACAGCGGTGCAGGCAAGGAAGGTCGAATAAAAGATTTTCGGTTCTACTTCTGGTATGTTGAAGAGCGTGCCCCATTTGTATCGACCAGAAGTATACTCGGCCTGGGCCATGATTGCAGTGAAAACATAGAATGGAATCACCCCAGCATCCAACACTGATGCAAAAAGCATATAGCTAGCGGAAGATGCTGGTGTGCGGGCAGTGGCAGACCTGCACAAATGATACACTCCGTAAAGCGTGTGAAGAATGGATACGGCGGGCTGTCGGCACGGTTAGTGGGTTTTCATTCCACCTTGCTGCCAAAAAAGATGCGGACAACATACCGCAACGCGAATCATCCACGCGACTGGGAGCGTCAACTTGTTGATAACTATCACACAGAAGAGTATCCCCAGGGCCCCGATTAACGCGCATATCCGCAGACCCAGCAGAAAGAACCTCGTGTACTTGACTCTGCCCTTGGTCTTCGGACTCATAGTCTTGACAAACTTGCCAGTCGTAGCACCCGCCCACTATAGATACACAAGGCACGTTAGTATAACCACAGACGCACAAACAAGAGGATATGATCTCTGTGGGAACACAAGATACTCACAGAATCGGGGTGCTTGTTGAAACTGATCAATGGGGCATTTTTCTGAGTCCTAGGCTCCGAGCGTGGGGCCCAGGTAGCCTGTGTTACGGCCCGTGGATTGAAGTTGTTGAGATGGCTTGTGGGAGTGGGAGGGTCGTAAAGGAATGGAGGCTCTGACCGTCCCATGGCGATGGTGACGGCAGAAGGAGAAAACTGCGATCAAGAAATGAGAAAAATATGGTAATGAAAAGGAAAGATAAGTAAGAAAAGAAAAAGAATGTAAGGTAGTAAAATATGATGGAGTTTGTGTGTGTCCAAAGAGGGGAATATTGAAGAGAGAGACAGTCGAAGTAGATCGTGGAGCAACTTGCAAGAGAGAGACTAGAGTGGAGGAGGAGAGCCGCTGTAAATAGATCTGCGATAAGAATTGTCGACCGGGCAACGCTTATCGATAAGAGATTAGATAGCTCTATCCCACCCACGAACTTCGGTTTCCCCGACGTACTACTATGTACTGCTATGCTTCAAATGCACCTTCAATTGCAACAATGAATCTTCCACGAACTCCAAATATATGCACCCAATGTCTATCGCATATTTCACGGTCCCTTAAATCCCAAAGAACCACTACATTATCTTCTATTTCAAGGGCACCACCACGGAGATTCTACAGCAGCAGCAGCAATGTTGCTAACCAATCCCGCCCATTTCGCGTGGCCGTTGTCGGGTCGGGCCCTGCTGGCTTCTACGCCGCGTACAGGCTAATGCAAAAGGTCGAAAATGCCTTTGTTGATATGTACGAGCAGCTTCCTGTGCCATTTGGCCTGGTGAGATATGGTGTGGCTCCTGACCATCCGGAGGTGAAGGTATGAGATGACTCGAGCTTTGCTTCATCGGAGGAGCTCCGAATTTAGCAGTGTTTAACAATAAAAAAGGATGTATACAAGTTCTAGTAGCTAACTATCATTATTTTTTGGTCTTTAATGATACTAGAACTGTCAGGATAAATTCACCGAAGTTGCTCAATCGCCGCGCTTCAATTTCATCGGTAACATCGAACTCGGTACCCAGCTGCCTCTTACCGCGCTGAAACCTCATTACGACGCAATTCTATTCTCGTACGGTGCCTCCGAGGACAAAGAGCTCAAAATCCCTGGTGAAAGGGATATTCGCGGGGTATACTCCGCGCGGGCATTTGTGGGCTGGTACAATGGGTTGCCCGAGCACCGCGATCTGGAGCCAGATCTAGAGGCGGGGGAAGAAGCTGTGGTCATTGGGCAGGGTAACGTGGCGCTCGACGTTGCGCGGGTATTACTCACGGACGTGGATGTGTTGAGGAAGACAGATATGGCAGACTACGCGGTGGAAGCGTTGGCGAAGAGCAAGATCAAGCGCGTCCGGGTGATTGGACGACGGGGTCCGATGCAAGCTGCATTTACGATAAAGGAAATTCGCGAGCTGCTTCAATTACCTGGTGTCTCATTTGATCCGATCCCCGTCAATCTCTTCCCGCCCGAGGGCGTCATCAAGACCCTTCCCCGAGCGCAGAAGCGCCTGACGCAATTACTCATCAAGGGCTCAGCGACCAACGCCTCTGCCGCGACAAAGTCATGGTCCCTCGACTTCCTCCTCTCCCCGCATTCCTTCCACTCCAACCCGCACCAGAACAACCTATCCCACCTAAAATGCACCCTCAACCAACTCGACCCCAACGACCCCTTCAGCCCTTCATCAAAAGTCGGCCCCTTACTCCAAGAATCCGACGGCCAAGTCGCCCAACTCGATATCACGACAAACCTCTGTTTCCGCAGCATAGGCTACCAATCTCTCCCTCTGCCAGGCCTACACGATCTAGACGTCCACTTTAATGCTGAGCGGGGAATCATACCCAACGATGGCCAGGGGCGCGTCCTCCCGCTCGCAGCGCAGGAGACGGGGAATCCGTCCCTCGAGATGAGACAGTCGCATGTGCCCGGGTTATATTGTGCCGGGTGGGTGAAGCGTGGGCCTACGGGCGTTATTGCGTCGACGATGACGGATGCATTTGCGACGGCTGATGCGATTGCTGCGGATTGGATGTCTCATACACATGCCGCGGTGAAAATCCCGTTTTTGAACTTTGAGCAGCAAGGGGGGAGGAGTACGGGTCTTGGTTGGGAGGGGGTTCGTGGGGAAGCTGGGCGGTTGGGACTTCGGGCGACGAGTTGGAGGGATTGGAAGAGGATAGATGAGGTGGAGAAAGAGAAGGGAGAGGCCAAGGGGAAAGTCAGGGAGAAGATTGGGGATGTTGAGGAGATGTTGAGGGTTTTGGATTGAGTGGACTGGATCGTGTTGGATAGATGAGGTGCGTTGTTCATAGATGGTGGATATATGCTAGACTTTTTCCCGGAACGGTTTTAAAATCTTTTACGATATGTATTATAGTTGAGCCAGTTTGATCATTACGATCTGTATATTAAATTAGCATGTCATAGACACTCACTCCCCCATTTTTTATTTCCTTCTGATGTCAAAGCCTAATCATACACTGGTAATCATCTAATGATATTAATAATAATGTCCCACAATTTTTCCAACCTTCTAACCAAAAGAAATAACAGTTCGTATGCACAACAAACCAAAAAGAAATATATATACCAGACAACGTCTGTACAAGCTCAAAACGCCTTCCCAAGAAATGTGAAAAAGGAGGTAAACAGAAAGATAGCCTTTTTTAGTTGGAGGGGGAGGGTGGGGGATGCAGATGCAGGTGCAAAAAACCCGCCTCACGACGGCACCCCCTCATACTCCCACCCCTCAATAACTCTCGTCCTCCTCGAATTCCTCCGATTAGCATTACACTTGACAAACAGTGTCAGGGCCGTAATAATAAGCACAATAATCGCCGCGATGATGGGTACCAGAACCGTGCGGCGCCGGAACCCTCCTTCAGCTTCATACGGACATTGTGCGTCGGGACCATGCGTGACCCAACACGTCGGCACGTCCAGCGAATTAAAATCTATCCAAACATTTCGCCGGGATTCGTCGTCGGATGAGGCATCGAGGGTGTCGTTGGGTTGTGTGAGGAGGTGTATGAAGAGATAAGTATTTTCCAGTCCGGTGCGTGGGACGGAGAAGGAGCTATTATCCGGACAGGATTCGGGTGCGGAGGGGTAGGATACTCGCTCTGAAGATAGGGTCCATTGGTAAGGGTTGTTGCGAACACGACAGGCGGCGTAAAATTCACTTGAGCAATCGGCTGCTCGCCAATGGCCCACCTGCGATAGATCCATTAGGGCGCATCGGAAAGGGGTCCCAGACCCAGAACCGCCAGGGTTCGAGGAGTTATGGGGTTCCCCGTCAGCCCATGACCAGGCTGTCGATAAAGAGAAGTTTAGGTAAGGGTTCACGTCCACATCTGCGGTGACATTGTACAGCGTGGCATTGATCAACGGGGATATACCACAGCCCGCCATTTCGTCTGAAACTGCCGCTAGCTCCAACGTAGAATTATCAATATAAAGGTCTGACACGGCCCAGGAGCCGTTAATGTCAAACACATTGGTCGTGTTGGGGTTGAATAAACATCCCGACTCTTCCGTGCCATCTCCACCGCTGGTAAAAGGGGTATCAAAGGTAATCGAATGTGCCAAAGCGCCCTCCTTAAACACGATATTGTCATCTCCGCTAAAATTATACGAGGACATTTGCGGATCAGCAGCGCCCCAGCCAAGCAGCAAGCGCTTTCCGCGGATAATTTCAACGTATTTTTCACAGGGCCATCCATCTGGGGTAGTCTTGATTTGGCCTGGGCTCCCTTTCATGGTAAAATATTCAGCAATCGGACGGTCCTCTCGGGCAACAGAGAACCATGATTTGTTGAGATTGCTTCTTTCATCGTCTAGCTCCGGCGGCGTATACATAAAGTTCCTAACAGTCTGGCTAAAGTGGTGCCCGATTAAGTCATTGGGACCAGGCAAGTTGGTTCCAGTCACAGCCTGGGGATGGTCATCGGACCCTGACGTCTTCGTAGCGTGCAAGTTGAATAAAAGATATACTAGATGAGCACTAAGGGTATCTTCTGTCTCTTGAAAGTAATCAAGGAGGATCCCTACCAGAGTGGATAGATCTAGAGACTCCTCGCATGAGTAGGGCCCAAGTTGTTGGAGCGCAGGGCCGCCATCATCACTATTATTATCGGCTCTTTCCACAATATGGGTCCCAGATAAACCAGGCGATGGGATATCATCACTTGGAGGGATTTCACTTCGCGAGGTCTTCGTATGTGCAGATTGGACGGGTATATTCACAGGGCAAAAAGTCCATCGTCGCCGCTCCGCAGACCAGTACAAATCGGCAACGAGTCTTCTATATCCAGCAGCTATCAAATTAGAGATACATTGCTCCGCCGCGTCCTCTGCGTAGACCTTATGCCCGAAGCATGCCGTGGATATGGAGATTCCCGGATGGGTGAGGTAGTTGATAGGAATCTGTAGCGAAACATCTCGTTGGGACTAAAAACAAAACAGAACAAAAACTGTCAGTGACCGTCTGTTTCGCGCTTTCTCAAATGCCACTCTTAGCTATAAGCGGGAGTTTTTCATACCAGTTGCACAAACGTCCATGGGGGGTCCAACACAGAGTTGTGGTTGGGAGTATAGTTAGAGAACATGGGGTCGCGACAAGCGCGATGTTTGGATCGCGCGTTTCAACATCTATAAACGTGACACAAACAAGGTTAAAATATGAAAAAATCAATATCGGATGCACATTAAGGCTGTGAAACGTCCACCATCCTTAACCAGTGGCGTACTGTCTGCACGATACGTGAAAGAAGTAGAAGTGGTCTCAAGTCCGTGCCTGTCCGGAGCATCCGGTCACGTGATTTTATGGAGAAAGGCCAGCTGAAGATCAATGACAGAACAAGAACATAGATTTTGCAGAACAAGGAGGGTTTTCATTATTCCACATCGCCAATTGCCGTCATCATCTAACTATTGAATACAATCGTTTGGAAAGAAGCTAGTATCTAAGTGAGAGCGAGAAATACTATAATTTTTGCCTTCCAAATGGAATAACATGCAAGGAAATTGGAAAAACCCCGTTTAAAAAAAACCCCCTTTCTTCAATGAAGCACAGGATGAAAGCGAATACCTAAAGCTACTTAATAAAACCGCGGGGAAAGGCCGCGTACGAAAAAGAAAAAAAAAGTGAGACGGATGAGAAAATCGGATATGCTGTCAGGTACAAAGATTGAAGAAGCAAAAACCAGGATTTTGGCACGAAAAAGTAAAAAAAGGGGATTAACAATATGTGAAAAAGGACAAAGTAAAACCGCAATGCTTCATTCCTCATCGTCCTCATCCACCTCTTCCACTCTCGGGGCCAGGTCCCGTTTGATAGGGCCTGCACCGCTACCAGGCGCAGACGGAGTTAGGCTCGCAGGAATAGCTGTGGAAGTGGCGGTGGGAGCAGATGTCTGTGCAGCCTTTTCGGATTTCTCGGCTACCTTTGCCGCCTTTGCTGCCTTCTCTGCCTTCTTGGCCTTGCTTTTCATCTTCTTGTTCTGTTTGCGTACGAGAGTATTTAGTTAGCAAATATCCAGAAACGAAATGATACAAGGGGAGAGTGAGTGGAAGGTGGGGAGATAGAGAGGGGGCGGGGGAAACGCACCTCCTGCCAGCCCCAGAGCGGTTTGAAGCTGTCAATAAATCCAACATCCTCGAATAGATTCGGGAATAGCCAAAGACCAGGCGGAGCCGCAAACACCGTGACGCAGAATAGAATAAGGCGGAATATCGACATGGCAAAGAACAAGCCTAGCAGACCCATCATGCCAACACTAAGGTACCAGACACCCTGTCTCAGCACAATGGGCCACAGCGGGAACATCACGACCGCCATAATGGCAACCAACACTCCCCCAGCCATGGCCTTTTGCTTCCACTGCGGACCCTCGTATAGCCAGACGTAATGCATCATGGGGCTCGTCTCCTGGTGCTGCTCGATGCGCACGGTCCACAGGCCCTTGACGCGCTTCTGGGGTTTTGCGTGGTTATGTCCGGCGTGCGGGTCTGATTTGGTGACGCGGAGCGCGAGGAGCGAGAGTGGAAGGAGCTTGAAGGCGTTTTCTGCCGTGGCGAGGTCTGTGACGGGCGGGAGGAGGGAGTTGGATTTCTTTTGGGCTTTGGTGTATGCGGGAGATTGGAGGGCGCGAATTGCACGTTTGACTAATCGATTTTTTAATACTTAGCCTTTCACTTTCCAGAAGGGGTGCTTTAGGCAAAGCTTACCTTTAAACAATTCCCTTCTCCGCCCATCCAAAATACACGTCCTCGTCTTCAAATTCTGCGACCTCAAAAACTTAGCCACAGCCACAGCTTTTGGATTCGGCGGTGCATTAGAATTCACTGGGACATGATGTTGTTGTTGTTGTTGCTGCTGCGGTGGTCCTCCTTGCGGTCCTCCTTGCTGCTGTCCTTGCTGCTGTCCTTGCTGCTGCTGTCCTTGCTGCTGTTGTCCTTGCTGCTGCTGTTGCTGTCGCTGTTGAGCTTGCTGTATCGCGCGAGCCCTCAATTGACCAATATATTGCTCTGGTGTCAGGCCCAGCTTCGCTGCATCGGCGGCGAGTTGTTGGCGCTGCATGTTGGCGAATTCCTCTGGCGTCATTCCGTGCTTTGCGGCCTCCGCGGCCATTTGTTGCTGCATTGCAGCTATTTGCTGAGGGCTGGGCCCTCCAGGACCGCCCGGGAATGGCGCCGCCATGATTTTGTATGTGATTTTTTCGATTTATTTCCGCCCTCGCAACCTGTATTGTCTTAAAACTGAGGTTGTCAGTTTAAAAACGTAAGAAAAGGTTGGTTGAGGAATTGGGAGGAAAGTTATTTCGGCGGATCGTTAAATTATGGCTCAGAACCCATGGAGGCCAGCTGTATGTTGTCAATCCTAAAGTGGCCAGATGTGTATGTTACGTAATCATGCCCCTTCCGAAAGCGGAAAGGTGCGGGCGTCGTGTTCCCGCCTGAAGTGCGTGGCTGTTAGGCTTGTGAAGGATCCATGAGATTTTTTACTCTGTACAAGCAAGGCTATTTATTCAGACTGCTCTTATTTCCAAGAAAATGGTATTCCATAGAGATATTAGCTATAATCTTTTCGGGACCAACACTAATAGATAGATGTCAAGAGAAAGATAATCCTCCATTTCAGTTAGAAAGAAAGTTCTCGCGGTTGCTGGGGGCGTAACAGTCCAATGCTCTAGGACTAGAAGTCTTAGCAAGAGCAAAGGGAGAAGTATAAAGAAAAGACCAGAGGGCGATGGTTGTTTGCCTTGGTGTATAGCTAAAGAAATAAAAACAATAAGGAAAGGCATGACAAATGGTCGTTTTGTGCTATAAGTATACAATGGCATCCTCTGTCCTAACTAGTCCCACCCGATAAATATGCATGAGACATGTGAAAAGGATAGATCTGAGAAATAGATAGAAAAATAGTAAATTGCTCGCCCCGACGAAGGGATGAAAAATCAACCCAAAGTCACTGGCTGGTGGGGATATTCTTCGCTCTTGTGCCTGAGAAGGTCCAGAAAGCGATAATTGACAAGTCGAAATCCAAAATGACGTGAAACCAGTGCTGATTTATACGAAATGAAATCCGTGCCAGTCAGGGCGCTCTATTAAAGGACGAGATTTTATAGTCGAAGGTCGTATGGATAGAAAAGGGTCATGACTGCAAAGTAAGGGGCCTAGGTGCGGCAGAGTATACCGTATAGGTGCCGGAGAGGTAGAAGAAGAAAGCGGGAAGAGCAGTATGAAGATGGGAAATAGGGCGGAAGAGTAACTGGACCAATCGTGTCGATGCCGTAAATTAGGGTATCAAAAAAAATGTAACCATCAAAACTCCAAATCCAAAATCGTTAAAAAGGTTGTTATCGGGAAGGAAGCGGCAGGGGAATGTTGGCTCAAGCTTGGATAGGCTATTTCTCAAAATGCATTCACCATGCTAGCTTCCTTTGCGCTTAAGCTATTCAAGGCATAGGAACTGGCGGAATACCTCACCTTATCGCGGGATATAGTGCTAGCCCTAGACCGCGACTGTCGACCGTTGTGTCCCCCGGCGGTAGAGGGATTTCCCCAAGCAGGTTTATGCTGGGAAACAACGATGGGAGGGATTTCGGGGAGCGGGCAATCTGGTGGGGGCGCAGGCGGAGGTCCCATGGATAAATGTGGCATACTCCTTTGAAGCGATAAGCGACCGCTGGAGCTAGGCACACTAGATATGGGCTGCTCAAGCTCGGCTTCAGCATGAGACGGCAAACTAGGCATGGTTTTTGACGCGTGCATGTTTTCACCGAGTCCGTTCGCAGCAGGCCGAACCTGCATGCTCGCTGGACGGCGGAGTTGTCGATCGGGGTGTTTGGTGGAGGATGATAGGTTGCGGATTGATTTCTGAGTTTGTGGAAGCGTGCGTTCTGAATGTGAAGGAGTCTTCTCTCTGGCTGCAATTCTCAAATGATTCACGTCAGGATTGAAGTTAGTGGTAAATGTGTAACTTGGGCGGTTGTTGTCAAAGGAGGAATACCGCCTGGCCTTCGATGGGGTTGCTTTTGGCGACACATTGTTCTGCGAAAGAACTTCCGATCTTAGAGAATGACGAGGCGAAGCATGCCTTTGCCCCTTGGGTCTTTCACTTGGCAGGTTTGAGTCGCAGTCATGGCCGTTGTCGGCAGGGACATATTCCTGTATGTCAGAACATGTGTTGCTGTGTGAACTCAGTTCAGTCATGTTAGCACGACGAGGCGAGACACTACGTAGCTGTCGTGAAGACGAGGGGTTGACAGTCGCCGAAAACCTCTTGCTAAATGCAGGGACACTAAAGTTTGGGGGTGACTTGGGAATTGTAGGACGTTGCGCTAATGCAGACTGTGACCGTCGCTCAGGACGCACGTTGACTGGAGGATGGCTTTGCCGGATGGGCGTATAAGTATGCAGCGACTGACGTTTAGTACTTGAATTGGCTGGCGGGGTGCCAGCACTCCCGAGGCATCTAGGAGAGTCTGCGTATCCCCCTTTGAGAGTTGGACCACTCGACCTTGCTGGAGACTGGCTGGGAGATGAGCCCCGAGAACTTGGTATGGTCCTGGTCCCTATGGAAACGTAAGATAGTCTCGACCCTTCACGTAACCGGTCAAGGTCGGTTGATGTTGCAGTGGTCGAAAGCGATGGAGCCTCAATCGACGGTCGTTGAGGGATAGAACGTCGATTCGCGGACTTCATAGATGCCACCTCGGCAGCTGGCCCACTTGGATGGAGATGGCCAAGGTTTTCTTCTGAAATGGGATGTATTGGCGTTCCGTTTTCTAGTTCCGGTCTTATTCTTCGCTGGTTCGAGAAATGACTTTGAGGTCTTTTCGGAGGGTGTCGCGCCGAAGGAACGTTGCGGAAACGGGGGAAGTTGTGAGGTACCTCGTTCAGAGGCGTTTCCGGAACATATTCCTTGCCTCCTAACGCCTCAATTTCCCGTCTCATTACAACAAGCCAGGACGCTAGTTCTTCAGGGCTATTAAGTACCAAAAGGAGAGTCTTGGTAAGTCGACGGGAATCTGCAAAGCTGAATCTAGAAAAGAACTTCTTTTTGGTATCCACCGCCACAGTACCATCTGTATCGAGAGTCTGTGAGATTTGTAGCACCCAGTGTTTCCCCGGAATAACATCACTAGCAAACGCAGCAGAGTTCTTTCCTAGTTCCATCATCTTTTCAGGCAGACGGTCAAAACTGCCTTCACCAGCATACTGCAGGAGGTATCCACTAGTGACCAAGATGAAAATCTTCGGTGCCCACTCAGCTTTGCTCAGGGACTCGGAGATCTTTCGCGAATGTTTCTTTTCCTTATCCCCTTTGCGCATTCTAGCTAGGCCCTTGGTCATAGTGTGCTCATCGTCGGCCTCGACGTCTGATGTGCTATCCTCCCGCACACTACTGTTTCTCCTATGGCCATTTATTCGCAATATCGCCTCGGCGGAGAGTGAAGGGCATAAAAGGGTCGCATGTTTTATAGCCTGCGGATAAGCTTGGAATAATGGTGGGGGGTCCCACGAAGTTATCGCCCTATGAGGTTTCTCGTTTTTGTCCTTGGGTATCTTGGGGGGTTTTGACGAAGTGTTTGGGCTCAACTTCCCTAACGAGTGCGATGTAGCTGAGCTGGGGGACTTTGTTGTGTTTGGGGTTGGAGAAGCGCTGATGGGGGAAGGTATCGCTTCCAACTGTGACTTCGACTTTTTGGCTTCTGTGATGGAAGGTAGGTTATTTTCTTGTACGGGTCGTCGGGAAGGTTTGCTACGCATGAAGAGGCTCTTCAGAGACGTCTTCGAGGGTTGCGACTTGAGTGGAGAAGCCTGCATAGGACTTTCCCCGCCAATGGAAAATCGGTTCGCGGCCTCCACAGGCCGCGGAGGGCGCTCAGGTCGAGATACTGAGCCATTCGTCTGAATCGGGTGTAGCTGCATCCCTCTTCGCGAACCGATCGCGGTCTGCTGCGACGCGTCCATCTCCTATCCTATCGTAGAAAACGGAAGAGAGAACGAAATAAGTCAAGCACACACTGGTTCAAACTGCGAAAGCAACGCAAAGCTTCAATCAACGAATCAATGGATCAACAGCGGCGACATTTATAAAACACAGTGTAATGTAATGCAATTCCCCGAGGCGTCATAATAGGGTCCGAAGCGGGGCGTTGACTCGACCGTCAGATGTGGGAAAGGATGGTTCCGCGGAGAGATGGCGTCGCATCGAAGGAGTGCGCGTCGGAATAATCGAACTTCAGATGCGGCAGTTTACCGTTGTTTCTCTGATCGTCACAGCCCTGTTGGAAAAAGTGGATATATCTAAACAGCGCCAGGCGGGTATCGATATATGTATATATGTACAGTGCATTCAAGGAAGTATGGACCGGGGGAGTTGAGCATGGAAAATAGGACTCCAATATTCCAAGGTGGCCGGGGAGGGGATGGTGTTTGTTTGTCGAAACAAGAAAGGGAAGTTGGCAGTAGCACAAGGAGGTCTTAAGCGGATAATTGCGGCAAGAAAGAAGTTGAGCAAAAGCTGCAATTCCCTGTCGATATCAATGAGATTGATGCCTGAATGGTGATTGTGTCTGAGACAGGAGGGCGATCCCGCATTGACAAAGTCTAGATATCAAAGTAGATACGCACCCCATCAAGTGTTTAAAGACTCATTGAGTTGTCTCGTAATGATAGAATAGCAAGAGAAGTGCGAGACAGACTGCTGCTCTGGAATGCACGGTGCAGTGGTTATTGACAATGGGTTGCTGGAGAAGACGAGGACTCGGAGGGAGGAGGGAGAAGGAGTCGGCACAAACCCACTGCTTGTTGTAGACGAGGAGCTGGACCACGCCACGGAAAGGTTGCAAATACCGCCGTAAACTATACACCGTTCTGAAACAATACCAACCACTCAGCCCTAGATCTTGTGTAATCCTAATACCTCAATTGTCATATGCACTCCGCATGTCTCTCGTCACCAATAGTATCACGCAGCCCGCAGCATCGGTTGTTGGTTTCCATTGACTTTTTCAATAAAAGCAGGGGGGGAAATAAGCAATTATAATCACGCCAACCAATAGATACAGGGTGCTCCAGGGAGAGTTCCTGCATAAGTTGCCACCATCTCACATCGCAGCCAATTTTTCGCCTGTGAGCCCCGAATCCCCATCACGTCAACGAAGATGTCGGATGTAATGAGGGGGTGTGGGGGGAGTACAAGTACTGTTGCCAGTCGGTCGTCACAGTAATCCTCAAGTTGAACAGCATACACATGGATAATCTATCACCGCCTTGCCGATATTAATGACCCAGCGTATACGGAGAAGTAGCACAGCAGCTAGATGATTCACCAATCTGCAGAATTTACATAGTCTGGGGAGATCCTCGTTGCTGCATGCGAAACTAATGCTGAATGAAAAAAAAATTAATTAGAGAAATGCGGTTCGCACACACTTTTAAAACCATCAAGGATACATATCCTACGTACATACATGCAAGAAGACGCGACAGATGTGCCGCATCTCACTTCTGATAAAGTATGAGCCGATACACTCGTAACGCCGATTGAAATTTTCCAAGTGGAGCAACGCAGACGTCGGAATTCTCGGGGGGAACAAGAGCCACAGACTCACAGAGGGCCCAGAGCAACGGCTTTGGCAGTGATCCAGGATCCACCGGGGCTAAGCCTCGTAAGCAAAAGTCGCTAAACACGCCTAATCCATCCAGGCTGTGGGCAGCTGACTCCACCGCTGACCACGCACAAGCCCACCCAAAACCCCACTATATCCCTATTAGAGGGCCCCCCCTAGAGTAAAGTCGTTAGGCTGGCCGACCGGCGACGGAGGGGGACCACCAACGGTCCACTGTACGTTGGTGCAAAATCTTTCAAAATCGGACGTCTAGAACATTGGCTGTTAACTTCGTCAGGGCGGGACGCGTACCGGAAGACAGTGTGCTTCAATACAGCTTTCAAGGCATGCAACCATAACGACAACAACAACAAGAAAAAAACAAGAAAAAAATATATATACACAGCATCAGATGATGCTCAAAGCAACATTTAGCGGAATCAATGCGCGGCTCACATGAGAAATATATACGGAGTACCAGGGTTATGCCTGCTCAGCATGGATTCTGCCATGTGTTGAACAGTTTAAATATATCAAAAACGAAAAAACCCTGCGGAGTAATGGAGGGGCCAGAATTTAAGAAAGGGTTTCCCGACGATCTACAATTTTTTAATTTATCTAACTTTTCTTTTCTTCAACTCCGGGCGGGGTTACCATTGTCCCCTCAAGGAGACAAGGACAGCTTTCCATTTGATTAAAGACACGTGCCAGACCTTGTCTAGTCGATGAGGATCCCAGGCCTTGCAAATCAAATCGACTCCAAATATCTATTGGCATTGCTCCCCTCATATGTCATCTCATATGTCATCAAGCTCTCGAAGTTTACAACGTGGCCTGTGTGTGGCGGAAGGGCCTTCGAATGAGTATTTCTACGACAGCTCGAGGGTTTCATCCAATGCCACAAATCTGACGAGTTTTGGTACTCATGCGTGTTCAATACTATGCAAATACCTTATTGATGTACTCATGTTCAATCAATGCTTCTTTAGGTTTACCTCGGCAAATTATTCCTAACATCGAGCGTATTTCTTTGATCCAAAAATAATACAATGGGCTCTGTTGGTCCTAGCCATTGTACAGAATTTTGACATACCAATTGGTTTCTTGGTACGCGCGTGGAATTAACTGTAGCAGTTATAAAGGGAACTAGAACTCCTGAAACCTGTTGGAAGCTCTGGGTAGCAAAAATAAGAAGCCGAGCCTAGGTAAAAAAAAATCAACAGATCCCTGAAAAAACAACGGCTTCGGGCGGTTCTTGATACTCGACACCCGACCGAAAAAAAGAGGGGAGACCATTGGACTATATTGCGCGTCTTTATAGGCAGCTGCTGCTTCCCGCCTGCATCAACCTTGCATGCTTGAATGTTCTTGGCCTCATGGATTGATCCACCTCCACCTTATAACGGCTGTGCGTTCCAGAGATACTGCATACCGAGATGATGAGACAGGTTGGTTGGCTGCAACTTGACCTCCAACATCGAACATCTCAGTGTAGAACAACAGCCAATGCTGAGACATAGTACATGTACGTATCTTGGATCTTGTAGCGTCGTGAGAAGTATCTTCAAATATGTGCATGTTCTTCAATACGAGCCAGAGCTTCCATCCTTCCTTCTCCCAAAGAAGGAAACCATGGCGGGAAGCATTCCTCTTGCGTAGAATATCCGCCGGCACGCATCGGTTGCCCTAATATAGTGACGGTGTTACACGCGAGAAAAGGTGAATTATACACTGACTCCAACCTCCCCCTTCCTAAGCCACGCTGCTGAGCGACTGGCTCAAAGTAACGTGTAACAGAAGCAAAATTCTGTTGAGCAATTGGTATTTTGAGTAGTACTGGCTCTGCCTGTCCCTCGGGCGATATGGTTCGTGGCACAACACTGCATATTTTTAATGTGTCTGCATTTGATGTTCGAGAGATAACGAAGTCGTACCATGCCCCTGACAACCGCGTCGGAGAGGTCTCTAGAACCTCGCACAAGGTTGCAGGCAGATGGATAGGAACTGTCAGTAGGTAAGACCGCGCAGTACCCACAATGTATTCTTCTTGAGCCTGAATATCAACTGGTGTCTTGGTATGGTAACAATTATTTTAACAAGCTCTACCCGGTAATTCCGCAATCAGCAGGAAAGCATGTATCTGAGACCGAACTCAGATATTGTTATCTTGAGATCGATCTGATATGCCAAAGCTCAAGAGCAGACTAAAACAGCTCTGAGTCCAGGTCTCAGTGCATCCATAGTCATCTTGTCAAGCTACTTCCTCAAACATTCACACTGGTTCAGAGGAGCCAAGCTGTTGGTGCCCAAGTCTTGTATCCCAAGAGCCGAACTGTTACTCCAACGGACTGTACAAAAGTACAACACCTGTGTATCAAGTACAGTCCTCGAAGAGAGTCACAAAATTACTCATAACTATCTTCGAATCTTCGATAAATCCCCAGCCACCCTGTGTCTCGTTGAAATGGCTGGTTGTGCGACAGACCCCCAGCACCATGAGGGTATTTTTTCGAGAATGGTATTCAGTCAAACTGTCCAACCCCACCTCGTGTCCGTGTTCGATAAGTAAACTGAATGGAAACATGTTCTGTCATCGTGCTTCTCGGGTATCTCAGGCAACATGGTAGCACTGCAGACCTCGTTAGAAGATATGTATGCTTCATGGCAGTGTGCTGGAACAACAAGGAAGTTAGACCAGGTTGCTTATGCATGGAAGTATCGGCCTTGCTAGAACTTTTCTAAGTTCAGCCTGGCACTGTAGGTAAAATGTTGTACAGAGTAGCGTGGATGAAATGGGTTGAAGTTGAAGAAAGGTCAGATGATTTAGGGCTTCGCTGCTCACGTGGGCTGGATGGAGCCTAACGCGGGTCCCCTTTCAGCTCCATACAACTTCATTCCGAAATCATTCTGCGGGGTCTGGTGTAAATGCTGATCATCTAAAAAGGCACGGTTCGGATTATTATATGGTGACTAACCACGGTCATATCCATTTTCAAGGTGAGATATTGAAAGTCATTCATCTGAAAGGGGATTTAGAGATGTCACACTATCTGGCAGAGAACTCGTTATTTTGAAGCTCTGACCTATCCGATTGACGAGCCTCCTAACATTTGAACAAGTTCCTTGTTTTGGGGTTGGCGAGAAGTCAGGGATAGATACTTGGATCTATGTGACCCAACATAACTGGGTCGATAACTTTCGAAAATAAGGGCCCCCGGCACTGGCATCAGGACTCTGAGAGCAGTTAGCAGCGCACTAGAAGCGTTCCTTCTGACAAAGAGCCGCATCGTCTATTCATTTTCGTAAAAGCCATGAAAACCCCCTCACCATCGCGCGTCGCTACCCCTCCCACAACCAGCGACTGGGAGACCCAAGCCACAAAATCCGACCTTGTCTCAATTGGAGCACATGGACTCTTCTTCTCCATCTCTGGCCCACTACGCCAGCACCCTCATGACCCCATTGTGATAGTCTTCGCGGGGGCAGGAGACTCCACAGCCTCCTACATCGTAGTTGAGCGCCTAGTCTCCCACTTTGCGCGCATTCTTCTCTATGACCGCTCTGGTCTGGGGAAGAGTGAACCGAGCCCTGACCCCAGCCACACATCGGCTGAAATCGCAGCTCGCGAATTATCCACCGCACTGGAAACTGCTAACATTCGTCCTCCATACACCCTTTTGGCCCATTCCTACGGCGCCATCGTGGCGCGAGAATTCCTCCATCTCCATGAAGGAGATTCTACCAGCGCCGCCACCGCTGGTGTTGCTGTTATTGCGGGAATGATTCTCGCAGAAGCCGCGACAGAGCGACAATCTCAATTCTTCAAGCTGCCAGAGCCCAACATCACAGCTGTGATGGGAGATTTGAACTTTGCGCGCGTCACGGGTTTGCGAGACGATGCGCAACTCACGCGCGATGAGTGGCGGGCTCGAGCCATGGAGTGGGCGGGGGGAGCTGTAGCTGCGCAGGCAGAAGCCGATGCGTTCATTGAGGTTTGTGAAGGTTTAGCGGCGAAGAAACAATTTGAGAGATGTGCCATGGGGGATCGGCCAGTTAATATCATCCGATGTAATAGCGCCAGAGACTTTGAGCGGATTTACGAAAAGGGGGTGGAGGTTGGGAATGGGACTGAGGCGCAGAGGAGGGCGTTTCGGGAGCTGTTGATGTCGTGGGATGACGTGGATAGGAAGTTGAAGGAGGAGCAGTGTCGGTTGTCTACGAACTGTCACTTGGTGCATGTGCCGGATTGTGGACATCATGTGCATCTAGTTCGGCCGGATGTTGTTGCAGATGAGGTTAAGTGGGTGATTAACAGTGTGAGGGAGCAAGCGCGATCTTCTCTTTGATGTGTGGTAATGTTGAACCACACTAAGAGCATACAGCCCAGTTAATGTTGTTGTTTGATCTGAAGCAATCACTAGGGAGCGACCAACCATCATAACTCGTAAGTCGTAAGTACCATGACATTGCTCTTCTCAATTTAAACCATATATTCTTCTATACATGAAGCTTGATCATAGTATATATAAGAGCCATTATAAGTAGCTCTACAGCACAATGATCGACAGCATACACCTTTTGTTCTCTCATGGAATTTCCTCATTATTTCCCTCGTCCCCTTCCTCCTCTTTAGTAAACGTCGACTCCTTCATGAACGGACTTCTTCGTCTGATTTCCGGACCCTTGAGCACCAAAACGCACGGAACAACCGACAGCGCAAGGGCAATAAATCCAAGCAGGGAACCAGCCCATCCAAAGCCCAGATTTTGGAACATAGCGAACGAAGCCAGCGGCAAGAATGAGGCAAATGTATTCCTACCCAAGGATGCCGCGGATAGCGCTGAAGCAGCGTATTTCTCGTACGCGTCCGTGAGATAATTAACTACAGCCATATAAATCGAGTAGATCCCCACCCCTGCGGCTGTGATGCCGCAGGTTGGCACTATCCAGTGGTTCCGCGCTTTGCTAGACCAGCCGTACCAGAATAGTCCGGCGGTGAATATAAGACTGCCAGGTATTGAAGTGTAGAGGCGTGCTTCAGGAAGGGGGACCCCGGGTTTCTGCTTGTTATAGCGTGCGGAGCGACGATAAATCCAGTCCTGGAGAGGGTTGACAACGGTGCCGATGACGGCACCTACTGAAATTGCGAGTTGTATTAGTCCTGATTGGAAGGTGTTGAAACCGTAATTTGCCTTGTATGTTTGCGGAACAGAAGCGAAGAAGAGGAAGAGAATGCCCCATGCGAAACTTATCCAGAGAGTGAAGAATGTGACGACAGGCTCTGTTAGCAGCATTCTAGTCGGCCGCTCGAAGGATATTTGAAGAAGTTTCCAGATGCTGGGGGCTACCACCTCGCTTCTCGCGTAAACTGGCCTCCCGGTTTCCTTGCGTATCTTTTGTGCACGCTTCTTGAGGATTATGTCACCGCGCGTTTCTCGTAAGATGAACCAGAAGACGGGGATTAAGCCTGCATTGTATATTATCTGAATGTAGAAGATCCTAGAGAATGCGTTTCCACGTCAGCATGTCAAATGTTCCAAAAATATAGATGTAAATAGGATATTTGTCATACCATCGCCATGGATCCTTCTTATGTATGGTTTGAATTGCACCACCCATAAACGGCCCCAGCGCGATTCCAATTACACTAGTAAATCCAAAGAGAGACATTGGCAAACTCCTGCCTTTGGCTCCTACCCAGACATCACTAATGCTACCACCAACTATATTGATCGATACCGACGATGCACCTCCACCAAAGAAACGAGTCACTACCAGCGTGGCAAAATTCTGAGCAAAGGCAGAGGCAAAGAGAAAGGCTACTAGAATGATATAGGAAATGAAATAACCTGGCATGCGCCCAGACGATTCTGTCAATGGCACAAAAAGGATTGGGAAAAGTGCAGCGCCCATATTCCAGGAAGCGGTCGCCCAAGCTAAGTTGGGGAATGGCTCATTCTGGACATGGAATCGTTGCGCCATCCAGTTGTTACCAGCTCCATATGACCCGGCTGGGAGACCCGTTAGGATGGATCTAATTAATGTTAACCACCATTCAGGGGTACTATGTAGCCAGGGTTTGTGGTGATACATACATAAAACAGACTGTTATTGTCAAAACCCATTTATAAGTCTTGCTCCAGTTGAATCTATAAAGGAGGGTCAAGGATATCAGTATAGGTTTAAACTATAGATATTAGTATGGATGGGATCTGCCCACGGGTTTTCTGGATCATCTGGACCATCCCAATCGTGAATCTCAATCTCCGTGCTATCACGAAGTTCACAACGGGCCCAGGTGCCAATGTGCTTTTCACGATGGAAGAAAGCTCCGAACCTTGGAACATCAGCTATCAACAGTGCTCGTCATTGGCTAGATCCCACTTAGTACCCACCTCCCTTTAAAAGAATCGTCGAATTTATTGTGATAAAGATGAAAGCGCTCGTATAGTCTTTCATGCAACTCATGTGCTCCTTGAGAAAAGCGATGGTGGTGCTGGTGCTGCTGACGGCGGCGACGTCTTTCAACTTGAGGGGTCACATCCTCTTCAGAACTGCTAGCCTCACTTGGGACGTTTGCGCTGCGTTCCCTTGACCCATTCTCGGGAATTCTGCCATTGCTCACTCCTGGGACTTGTGAAGACGTAGGAGTGGGATCTCCAGTTGAATCCGCCATAGCAGGGACCGCAACCGCAAGATTGATTACCGCACAATTGCAGTGGCAACAGATCAATAAGAAAGCAACTCTTTTCTCTTTGAATAGTGTGCTTGGAAGACCTCATAGATATTGAATGTGCTTGCACTCTTCAATTCAAAACAGCAGAAAGCAGCGTTGTTTTTGAGCGGAGAAAATACTACAAGTTCGTCCATTTTGTAGCAACACAAGGGTTTCCCAGCCATGGGCGGACCATTACCGCCGCGGCGACAAAGCTATGTTATTTCCTGGTACCTAGGTGAAGTGCTAAGACCGTAGTGTTGACGTCACAGGTCCAGGGGCGGCTAGGGTAATCCTGCTTCTGCCTGTCAGAACTTTCCAGGGAAACATCGAAACTTCCCCACAGGCAGATAATTCACAATTGACCTTCTTCTTTCGCCCACGGGCATTTGGTCAACTTGAAAAGATACAGAGAAGATTAGCATGGCCCCTGCATAAGGATGACACACTCAACTAGAGAGGAGCTACTAGTTTTTTTTCGAATCAGTTACCGGGCCTCCAAAGTGGAGATGCCAAGCCGGGAAGTGGAATTGCCGCCCTGTTTGGGGCCAGAGGAGCGTCGGAAGGGAAGGTCCGGGGTTCGAATCGTTGAGTCGCCGAATTCTTTTCATCTCTTCTGCCGCGCATGACTCGATGAGGTATGACATAAGTGGAGGCGGTTCTAGCACCTGTCAGGTGACGTCGGCGGTTGCCATTAGCCTGGTTCTCCCGCCGAGCTTCCACCTACCGGGGAAGGAACTAGTCCGCATCAGGCAAGCACAGCTCGTCATGAATCCCGTGATGTAAGCCACTCACGCCATCACGTGATATCGGATAGCTCTCATTTCCTCCCACACGCAACTGTGACGACACGCCTCCATCCAGCTTGTCAAACTTCATCTTATTTATGAGGCTTGAAATTCCCCCTTCATTTACTGTTTACCACTTATCAAAATCATTATCCCTTATTCTTTAACCTATCATCCCATCACTGCTATCATGTCACCAGATCTGAACTCTCTCCCGCCTTCTCGTTCTACCTCAGTTTCCCCTTTCCAGTCACGCACTCTGAGCACTCCCCCTGAAGGAGGGTATACACAGTCATTGTCACCCCGATCGTCGTCCGTATCTCTTGCCGCAGCCGCCACGATGAATGCTGCCGATCGTTCTAGAAGGTCTAGCTTCAACCCCTCTTCCCCTCAAGGCAGAGCTCATGAGAGGCGTCGCTCTGTGGTAGCAATGAATTTCAATATGAATGACCCTACTATCCCTGGTCCCGGAGAGCTGCCTAGCAGCGACCACCGTGCCTCAATTGGCAATGCCTTTAGGACAGCAAGCCCCGCCACCCTTGGAGGCAGCCCAACCATTTCTACTGGCGACCCCCACCACCATAGAACACCGTCTTTGGGTGAACTACATCAAGAGCTTGAGCAAGAGCAAGAAGCCCAGGTGGTATGTTTTAACCCCCCCCCCCCCCCCATTATTGCTTACTTTATACCAAATCTTGTGCGAGTAGACTCATGCTAATTGCTACTACAGAACCGACTTCTACTGATGATCCGCACCCAGCAACACCAGCTCCAACAGCTGCAACAACATCAGCAACCGCAAGGCTCAGCGAGCGGTACTGCTATTGCTGATGATTCGACACCAACGTCTGAACGATCTGTTTCTTTCTCGTCTATCCCGCCACCCCTTCCCATCCCACGTCGCAGATCTTCCGTCCAGCGTCGCGCCTCTAGCCAAGCTGGCTCGCCATATTTGCAGCCAATGAATGATGCCGGCAGCATCGACTGGTCCACCCTGGGTGGCGGAGATATCAGTGGTCGTCGAAATAGCCGCGACGAGTCCGCCTTCTACCAGGCCGAAACTGCCACGCTGACTAGAGAGAACCAAATGCTACGTCTGCGTATTCGGGAACTAGGTATGTTTTGAACCCCCCTTTTTGCAGGCCCTAAGAAACCGTCTGCATTAGTCGTCATGACCGATAACTAACTGGAGTGAAATCACAGAACGCCAAATCGGCGACCTCAAAGCATCATCCGCACACGCTCCGGCCACCAGTTCCCAGCTAGCATCCTCGCCAGAGTCTGCGGCTCCAACCCCAAGTGGCTCGGAAGCAGAGCAAAAGCCCGAACAGCCGGCAGAAGCAGAGAAGCCATGAACCCCCCCGGAGTGACGAATACTTTTACTTGGTACGAAGACAAATCCGCGTTGATACCAAGAACACCTATGTTCCCGTCGGCTTTCGTGAGATATACCAAATATCCCGGGCCAAATGTGTCATATCTTTGCTCCGGCTATACAAAGCATACCAAGCTTGATTGAGGTCATCTAGAAAAGGGCTTGATAGTGAGGGATATGCCCTTAAATTTTGAATGAAGGAACTCGCACGATTAATTGTGGGCGTTCTTGATTGAAGAGGTAGATCTAATCCTCAGGATGCCTATTCAATACGAACGCTACGACGGACGAGAATACATTTTCTGGTGGAGGAGTTTCATATGTGAAAAGAAGGACGAGTGTAGGAGGAAGCTGTCTTATTTGTCCTCTTCGCACTGCTGGTTAAGAGGGGAAATAGTGAAAGTGGACCTGGATAGCATTTGGATCTAAGTTGGTTTGGGGACTTATGGAAAAATATCCAATCCGCGAATCGATCTACAAATGTATGTACCCTAACCATAACAAAATTTGCCAAAATTCATATCCGAAGGCCATACAAAATAATAATGGACAAGTGAGAGGAACTAGGATAGAAGCGGGGTGGTGGTGTTGAAAAGCTATATAGTAAATTGATATAGGTGCTTCAGCGATGTACGTGAAAACAAAGGAATTGAAATACAGAAATTCTTCTTCTTCTCTATCTATATGGGAACCATCTGCGCTATATATAAAAAAAAATGCCATGTGTATATACAAAAGAACGAAAACCCGAGAAGAAATAAAAGAAAAGGGTTGCGCGTGAATGTGTAAGGTAGAGGAGTAAGGGTGGGGGGGATATCACACAACAAAACCTCTTGTACCGCAAGTTTCTAAAAAGGAAAACAAGAGAGATAGATCTTTCCCAACAAGAAAAGATGAGAAAGGGGGATTTTTTGCTTCTTTGTCGTTTGCTTTTTTCTTCTTTTACAGCTTAGCCTTCTCCTGTTCAGCGAGGAGGTCTGGCATGAGCAGATCGCGGACTTCACACGCAGCTTCGTTGAGGTAGAAGCTCATGCGCTCAGCGCCAAGGCGTTTGCAGACGATGTTGAATTGGAGACTATTGGGGACAACATCGATAAAAGATTAGTATTATGATGCCAATCTAAGGAAAACTCAAAGTTTCGGTTAGGGTTAGGAAAAAGAGGATCTTACCTATTCTCATTAATCATATACGCGATTCCGAAGCCATCATCGATGACCTGGCTCCATCCATAGCCGTTGAAGTACTCTGAGCTAAGCTGGCTAGTGCTCAGATACCACGAGCTGCTGTACGCATAGGTCGGGTCCTGGTAGAGCTCAGGCACCTTCTCACCCTCCTTGAGTAGCTTCTTCAGACCAAACAGGTGCCTATCGACACCCTTGCCCACACTAGCTTCCGCCGTGTACTTGACATGCGCAGCGAGTGCGGCGCGGAAATTCTTGACGACCTCTGAGCGCGGTGCATCTGGGTCGGCGTGGGATTGGCAGAATGCGACGCTCTCGTCGGAGACGGTACGGGTGGTTTCGGTGCGGCCGAGCTTGAATTTGCGCGTCGAGGCGGACTCGTAGGTGGGTCTGTTCTTGCCGTACATTTTGAAGTAGGCGAGCTGGATGAGCATTTGGACGTAGGCGTCGGGGCTGCATTTGAATTTCTTGATTAGGCCCTTGCCGTAGGCCTGGAAGGCCTGAACGCGCAGCTCGTGCTGGGCCATGACGGCGTTGAAGTCCTTGTTGGCGGTGGCGATGTCGTCGAGCACGGCGGCGTCGAGCTGGAAGGTGATGGGCTGGGGTTCGGGAATGTTGGAGCGCACGGATGGGTTGGAATAATCGAGGCGGTTGTTGAAGATCATGTTGTTGACATAGTCGCTGAGGCGGTGGGTGGGAGTGCCGTCCATCATGCTGTGCTCGCCGAGGAAGCCAGCGGTGCCGTTCTCGTTGACGATGAAGTTTAGCGGTTTGTCATACCACCGGTTGCAGCCGTCACCGTGCCAGTAAACGTGCGCGCGCTCCTCGAGCGTGACGGGCGAGGTGTCGTCCAAGCACACGGCGAACGAGGCGGATTCGACGCCCTTCAAGGCTTCTAGGTTGGCCGGGTTGGCGGCAAGTAACTTCTTGCGCGCCGCGGTCCAGAAGTCTCTGTTTGCGGAGGTGAGCGCACCCACAGCTGGAACCCGCTCTGCCTTCTTGTAGATGCGCTCAAACTGTTGCTGCAGCTCGGAGGTGTTGAGCTGCTGGCCGTTGAGGTGAGTCTGGACCTTGAAGATCTGATTCTTGCGCAGGACGATGATGTGCTGGTTGTCCTTGGCCTCGTACTTCACGGGGTGATCAGCGCCCTCGGCGGGGAGTCTGCAGGCGTTGAACATCCACTTGTATGAGCTCATGGCCATGGGCTCTTTGCGCAGATACTCTGGCTCGAGCGAGCCGTCATCGACCTGCTTCTTGAACTCGAGAACGGAAGTGGCGATCGCAGCGGCACGCTTGGTGGGATTTCTCCTCAGGCGATCATCTCTGTAGGAGTAGAAGTAGCTCACGTAGGGCACGACGGGGTCGCGATAGGTCAAGTACGCGGCGTCGTTCCACCACTCATAGATCCAGTTCTCAACCTTGGGGTCCTCATTCTTGGCTAGCAGTCTCTGCTGAAGGGGTTCGCCCTCTCCGCCAGGCTTGATAAACTCTTCAACGGCCTTTGCGGTTTTCTTATACTCTTCCTGGCTCAGGAGTGGGTGTACGGATTTGAGGTACTTGCGGCCGGTCTCTTCAAGGGTGGGCACGGGCAGGCGGGGTAGGGAATCTTCGAATCGAAGCATCTTTCCTTTCGACAAGTCTTCCTTGTACCCTATTGGATTCGCACATGTCAGTCACAAGGGATTTTTCCTTTCTGGCGTGGGAGAGTGCGGTCTCATGGCCGTTTATCTTCACGTGCTCGGAGCAACGGAGAATCGGAGGAAGGGAGAGGTTGGCGGGGAGTGAGTTGAGCGCAACATACCTTGGGGCAATGTGGAATTTGTACGTCGAGAGGACATTGTGAGAAGCTGGATTTGGAATATTGTCAGCAAGGAATTATACAACTAGATAGCAATTATGCAGTAGCAAAAGGACACAGGGTGGAACGAACGGTTGTGCGGGTGGGACCAAAGCGAGAGGAAGCCCGTGGGAGAGCGGAAAGACGGCCTCGAATAACAGCACCTGGGAACATCCCAACGATCGAGGAGAAATCAAGAGTGAGGGAAAATGGGTGATTCTGGACAGGAGGAGAGAGAGAGAGAAGGAACGAAGCTGTTTAATAAAGCGCAAGAAATAAGAAGTGGATAGTTTGTTCTTGTGCTGGTGGAAGAGAGAGAGAGCGAGAGAGAAAGAAGGGCAGCTTGTGGTTTCGTTTTCCCTCGGCTGCTTGTCCCTCGGCAGAATACATGCGATGCTTGCACGCTCCACGGGATTGATCCCTCTTGCTCTCCTCTTCCGGCACAGCAACATCGTATCAATAAACAACTCATCAAAAGTTAATCCTATCGCTTTTTCTTTGCAGTTACGGCCAGTTCAGCGTCCATGGTGACTTCATCTCAACTATCTCAACTTTCTTGGATAGACACACCTGCTTCTGCGGTACACTGAGGTTTATGATGCCACCAACCTCAAGATGGCAGAGCTTAAAAGCATATGTATACCACCTCCATGGTGGTATGCTTCATCCTCAACATCTCATATCTGTTGTCAAGCGCCTAGATACCTTTCAACATCCTCAAAACCTATTTAACACCGGCTTCACTGCACCCAAATACCGTTGGTTGACAACATCTTCTCCCTGATCCTATATTGCTCTCCAACGAACGTGTTACTATGACTTATCATGGACCTGAAAGGCAAGATATCTCGTACCCTTCCTCCTCTAAGCTTTCAACCACGACAGGTTGTTGAATTCGGGATCCCAGACCCAGTGCTACTCCCGGACAATCCTCCACCATTCCTAGCCGACCTGCCAAACGACATCCTATACTACATCCTTACAACAATCCCCCCAGCAGACGCCGCAGCTCTGGCACTATCATGCAAATTCCTCTGGGCCCTACTCGGCGGCTCTCGCAGATTCAAACCCCTTCTCAAAGAGGACAAAGATCGCGTCAGTCTGCTCAGACGGCTCGAAGTCTACTACCCAAAGCACATACTCTGCTATCGCTGCGTGAAATTCCATCCTCGCCAAAAGCCCTTGTTTTGGAGGCCCCGTTCCTGGCGACCTAAGCTCAGACAATGCAATAGGGTTATAGGTGATGATAAACTATTATGTATCCCCTTCGAGAAGGCCAAGGAGGTCATGAACCATCACCGATATGGAGAGAAATATGGACATCCAGCCAACATCCTGGACTTCAATGTCTCAAATTCACCGTATTCAGGTACCCGCGTCACTGCAAAAATTGTGTCTGGCCAGCTCATCATAATGTATGATACACCATCCTGGTTGCCCCATGACGACATGAAGCGCGTCGCCCATGAGCACTTTGGTTGCTCCTCGCAGAAAGATGGCAGATCCTGTTGCAACTACCCGGACGATTATATGCAAACAGAAAAGAATATTATGATGTGGGGGCGATGCACATGCTGTGCCAGCGAATATCGCCTGACTATCAATGCCATGCACAGTAAAGAGTTTGGAGAATTCGGGATGACACGGTGGAGGAACCTGGGGGCTTGTGATGACCCATTCAGTGACGAATGGCGCTGTGCGGTTGATAAAGGGTGGCATAGTTGTCGTTGCAACTTCGATATTCGGCCTGAGGATTCCTTATATTCCACCCACTTCGATGATACGTCACCCTTTCATGAGAAGGTAAAACACCCAAAGCTGGTACGTGGAAGCTGGCGTAGATACAGATCATTAAGCTACTTAACCTGAGTACCTAGCTGGTCATACCGCCCACCTATTGTCTAGCTATGGTTCGTATTCGTATATCTACGTACGTAATGTACTCCGTACATACGGCCCAATCTGGACATAAAATGACGACAGTTTTCCATCTATCCAAGGCTTCAAACTTCAAGGGATACAAATCTGAGCAATAATGGCTTTTGATTGGGTAACAAGCTTGCAGAACAAAAATCAAAGGGGCCCCACATCAACTTCACCGAAGAGCTATCATAGCAAGACAACAAAAAAAAAAGAGCTTCGGTGCAAATGTGGGGAGTCCTTCGTCCGGAGAACACACGCATTCCCGTTTGTGCCGAGGCTCTCGGTGAAATAATTATTAATGCTCAGGTGGAGTGCCCTGGACCTGGCTAGTGGGCTCGGCACGGCACGGATAATGCCGGCATACCCTTTTGGGAGGAGGTACACATTGGCACGGGATAAGCACTTTCTCTGACATCAATTTGTGATCTCTTTTATTGTTGGCAATATCCTGGAATCTAAAGTACATTATGTATCATATTCAGGGAGAGATATTGCAATTTAATATAAGAAAAATCAAAAATTGCACCAGCAAAAGGTGGATTGTTAACAGGGTAACATAGTAGACAGTAGACAGAATGAATCTTTTCGAGTTTTATTTAACCTGCCCTATCTACTCTGTCCTACAGCTACAGAAATGGTGCCTGCAAACTTGATATTAGGGGTACAACCTTATATCCACTCAGCTATTCCTAAAAAAGAAAAAACTGCTGGCTGGTACACATTTACTCCTCGAAGAGTATCAGCAATGTTTTCTTATCTTGTGGAATTTCAGGTCTGCCTTGGAGCAGCAGCATCTGCAGATATATAACTTCATATTTTCTAATCTTCTCGGCTGGAGCCGCCAGTATGACGCCTTGGATGGGTACACTGCTTCACTGAAAAAAGAGATGTTTTGATACCAGATACTTCGTACCTCTCACCCTTTCCACGCAGAGAGTCTGAGAAAAGACCAAAACGGCTCGATGAGATCATATATCCATCCAACCATCCAACCAGGCAAGTGCTCCTAGGGCGTCGTCGCTCTTGCCATTATTTCCTTCCGTCCTCCCTTTGTAGCAGGCACGATTGTAGTCAAACCCATCGCCACTACTTTCTTTGCCCAGAAAGCTCACTGCTCTTCAGTCGGACCTTCCTAATTCACGGCCTAGACGGGCACAGATAAACAGTTTCCCCATCTTACTTCGGTTCTTCTTCTTCTTTCCTTCATACATCACTTCCATTCTAGGCAAATACCCATGACTCAGGGATCTAATTATCTCCCCTTTCACAAGGTCAACAATATCATCATCAACCTATATACCTCAAATCTGGACTTTGTATAGAAACTCCACGAATCCTGAACTGGCAGCTGGAGCGCGCCGAACGAGGCAGACTGCCTTTTGCGAGGTCGTTGTATGCTCAGCATTATGTACTCTTTCTCGTTACTTTTTTCTGATTCATAGATCTGGAGATAAGCGCGGGATGGCGTGATTCAATTTGCTGTTGCTGAAGAGACAACGAACAAAGTCCTCATGGTTTTGCTATACAGTGGTTGGTGGTGCTATTCACTGCCTGCTGCTAACCTGGCATTCCATTGCCTTTTTGTAACTCTGTTGTCAAACCCGATTGTAGTCTATGGGCTGTGCCTTGGGGGCGAGGTTATGGAGCGAGTTTCGTGGAGGGGTGTCAAAGGTCTGATGAGACAAAAAGTCCAGCCCTTGAAAGTTTGGATACTCGAAAGATGCTAGGCCGAAATTAGTGGTTTTTTTGCTATCAAAGTAGTCCATGAGGAAAATTGTTCTTCTTGGTCCTGGATATTATGCGCCTCACTCCATCCACCCCCCTGAGCGCCATGAGGGCAGCCGTCATAGTAACCGACTGGGATTAACTGCAATAATTTGCGCATGGAATGAAATGAATTCATTTATCTATTCAGTATCAAGTTTCTTCTACACACCGATAGAGGTAGTAGATACTTGATGTGCTAGCCAAAAAAAAAGGTGGGAAAAGAAAAGATACAATATTAAAAACATCTCAACAAATATTGACGTGCAACAAAAAGGAAACACGGGGGGAAAACAGGATAGCAATGGTGGGGAATCAGTTAGTTCAGCGCATATTCAATAATCCATATTTCCGGTATCCGAAGCTGAAGAAAAAACAGATTGGAAAAAAAGGATGGCTTGGTAAGATGAGGATTAAAAAGGAGGAACGAAACAAGCTGTGTTAGAAAAGGTATGAAAAGGAAAAGGGAGAGAAGAAGAGAGGTACGCCACTCCAAAACATTAACAAAGGCGACATATATAATCCAGAAAAGAGCAAAAAGCATCAAAATATCAAGACACCGGCTCCACAGATTTCGCAGCCACGCCTTCGCCATTAGCAACAATACCACCACCACCAAGCCCCTTTTTCCGCTGTTGAAGTTCCACGCCCCTTCTACCCGGTAGGCCCGCAGCAGTGAAGATGCGGCCGGATTGCATCATATTCCTTAGACGTTTACGGCGTGCTTCACCACCTCGTTCCTCGCCCTTGGAAGCACCTTCATCAACCCATTCGATTTTCTCGACTTTAAAGCTCATGCCGTCGTGGTTGTCGCCCCAGGCACGCGATTTCAGGCCGTACATTACGCTCGAATCATACCGTTGCAGGCTCGGGAGGATGAGAAGTGTGATGTGTAAATCCTTATCCGGAGGTGGGACGGGAGGGGTGTTTGCTTTTGTTTTGGTCGCGTCTGTTGATTTCTGAGGTTGTGGGGAGCGGGTGGCAGAGGACGAAGTGGAAGAAGCTTTGAGAGTCCCATTCTTCGGTTGTGGAGCGTGCTGATGTTGTTCTTTTATTTCCAGGTCGAGCATTGACACATCAACGTCTTCTCCCCATTCGCCTCGTACAAAGCCAGAATGGATCGCAGCGGCCACAGGGTCAGAGTCGTCCGTATACACGCCTGTACCCCATAGGGCGCGACGTGCACAAATTTCTTCTCGGTGTGATGCGTCGATGCGGAACCTTGGGACGCGAATGGTAAAGGTGCAGTTTTCCTTGCCCTCAAAACGCGGGAGAGGAACCGGGGTAGAGGAGTAGCCAAACTTTGAGCTTTCGTGTGAAGCTTTGGCGGACGGTGCACTAATCCGAGGCGCGTAAAGAGTAGATCCAAGATGATACCGTGGAAGGTGTGCTACGCTTCGCAGTAACGGCTGTAGGTTTACTACAGTGCTATATTCTCGAGGCGGTGCGGGGGGACCAGATGGACCTTGTAAGAAGGCAGCTGCGCTGCCGGTAGCTGATCGGGGCACATGATGGTGGTGATGATGACGGTGGTGGTGATGAGGGGCAAGAGCGGTCGCAAGAACAGGGCCGTCAGAAGGTATGGATGATTGCCGAGCACCGGCTGTTGATGGCTGGGTGGAGAAAGGCTGCGAAGCTGCATCCTCGTCTGCCTTATGCCTGTGATGGTGGTGGCTGCACAATAGTCAGTTTGCTGTTTGGGAAAGGCTTGGGGAAATACTAGGAAAACACTTACTGATGCGTATGGTGATGGTGATGGTGAACATGTCGAGCTCTCCTTCCACGAGTTGACGTTGTTTCTCGCCCTATTCCATGCTCTCCATCTAACTTCGAATCATCGTCCTTTGGCTTCCGCCCACGTCGCCCCGTTCCAATGCCAGAGCTGGCGCGCGGAGGCTTGGCCCCAGGTATTGGACTTTCACCTGGATCAATACCTGACGAGCGTGCCGTGATCGCGTCCCTTTTGAACGGGCTGGATGTTAGCGGCGTAGGAGGTCCACTTCCAGGGGTAGCAGCCGCTGAAACTCCAACACCGCTACCAATCCCGGCAAAGACACGACCCAGCTCACTTTTTATCCCAGCTTCCTCTGCAGGGCCAACGATCTGCGCCTGGGCGCCTTGGACAGCCTGCGGTAGGGGAGATGCCCTCCCAGTCCTCTTGTTCTCCGCGCTTACATTGAGCAGACTTCGATGCTGGAATAGGTCGTCGCTTCCTTTTCTTTGATGCTCTTCAGCAGGAGTGCTAAACGATGGTCCAGTAGACGAGGAGCCGGGCGTGGGCGAGTTGAGTCGTTGTGGGTGCTGGAACTTGCTAATGTTGCCTGCGGGAGAAGAATCGTTCGATAGGGCGGACTCATGTCTTGCTTGCATCGGGGCCCCTGGAACGGATCGCGGAGGAGGTACCTGTGAACTAATAGATTTGGCATAGTTCGTAAGAGCACTATAACCATAGGTTGAACTGGATTCGTTGCTAGGGAGACGAGAAGGATCTGGGGATAGACGTCGCGTAACTGGCTGCCAAGATGGTCGTAATTGTCTTTCGCCATCCCTGTCGATGATATTCGGACCGAATGGAGCTGGAGGCGGCTGTTTTGAGTCTTGAGCTGTAATTCCGATATGTTCCGGTTCACGGTGTGAAGGCTCATCACGATGGTCTGCTCGTGGAAGAGAGTATCTCCGTGGCGATTGGGAAGTTGCCTCCATGCCTGTATATCCTATCCTTCCAGGAGCAGGTCCTTTTGCTGATGCATCGCCAAACCCAGGGGCGGGCCTTGTAACCGGACTAAATAGGGAGGCTCGTGGTGCCGGTTCCTCCATTTGGGGTTGGCTGCTCGGGCGCAGGATAGGTCCGCTTAAGCTCAGTCGTCGGTCGGGGTTGTAGCGGGATTCCCCAAATGGGGTGGTAGACGGCGAGTGAAGAGAAGACGGTGGCTTTTCTGGATAATAAGGGCGCGAGAGCCCGCCGAATCGCGTATCATCTGTGGGTGGCTGTGGCTGACCTTGAGCTGTTCCTCCAGAACTGGAGCGATATGGGCGTGGAGCTTGAGGTTTGGAGAAGAGAGAGTGATCTGGAGTATGCGATCTTCGAAAATTCTGGAGCTCGGAAGGTGGAGGACGGGAGAGGACGGGAGGAGGCGACATGCCGCCGCTTGGGGGAGGAGGTTGCGGTGCTGGAAGGACGGAGGTCACCGGTGGACGACCGTATGCGGAGCTCGAGGGTGTTTCGCGCGGGGGACGGTCTGTATCTGATCCAAGCATTGATGATATCGACATACTACTCCCAGGTCTGTGCGTTGACGGTGGAGGAGGATCGCGCGGCGGATATGGCGTTGGTGCCTGGGACGGTGGTGGAGGGATTGATGCCGTACGGGGAGGGTAGTGTTGAGGCGAAGATGGCGGAAGCATTTGGCGATTGTTGTAGGAGCTTGGAGGGGGTGGAGGCGGAGCTGGAGGTTGGCCATGATGGTCAAGACGACCTAGCGCGACAAGCGGTGAATGTCAGCACGATGGAAAACCAAGGCCAATAAGCAAATCCGAAGCAAACTCTCGTTATATGTAGGCTGTAGAGGTGCAAGGAGGATGGCTATAGGGCCCTGCGCTTTTCTGTGGCAGGTTGAGGAATTGCAGGGCGTGCGGAGAGCATCGCGTTTCAGAGCAAGCGACGCGCAAACCAACTTACCGGCATAAGAGGGAGGGCTCCCATTGCTACCCAGGGACCTCCTTCGCGCCTGGTCGAACGGCTGTGAGGGATGCGGCATATCTCGCGACATCGATGAGGACGGACCTGATGGCGGCGCAGCAGCAGTTTGGGGTCAGTGAGAGAGCACAGCAAGTTACTAGAAGAAGGAGCAGAACTGGAGATGCGAAGTCACGGGGGACGCGGCTGCAAAAACCCCGACGGACACTAGTCCCAAACAGGCAAGGTTTGGCACAACCTTAATGTGGTTAGCGTTCCAAGCCCCGATGATCCAACCCGTGCAGATTAGGCAGGGCCACGCGAGCTGGGCTGGTCTTCGTCTTTCTGCGCTCCGAGTTTCCACAAACGCTGTTGGTTGGATATAGCCCTGTGGACATGTAGGCAATGTGTGTTTGACAGTTGTGGTCCTGTCCCCCCGGGAGCAGCCTCCTGCAGGGAAAATCGCGGATGCAAGTGCGCCTGAAGCCAGTCTTGGCCAATCCTCGTCGAGGTAACATTCGCTAGGCAGGGTCTAGAAAAAGAAGAGGGCTTGACAAGGGCCACCACCAGGACGGCAAGCCGCTGCAAAATCTACGTGACAGACACTGAAATAAATAAACGCTGCTGCATCTTACCTTCGCGGTAGTGTATATTCCGATCTTTCGGTCCTCCATCGGATTTCACGCTTGAACCGTGACTTGTATGGCGGGTATGAAAGCTGGGGACGGGTTCAGAGTGTGTTGACCCAAAGGGACCGGGGGACCGCGAGGGTTTTGGGTGGATGGCTCCGTCGTGGGGATAGGGATGGGATGGGTAACCTGGAGGCGGCGCTGATGGTGCGGAGTGTGGCGGACGCGCTGGAGGTGCTCGTGAATGAAGGTCTGCCTCTCGCCGGCCTAGCGGATCGTATGGGGGAGGAGGTGGAGGTGGTGGTTGGGACCGACCGTTCGGTAGCGGTCCTGAACTGTATAGACGCGGTGGTAACGACTGGTTTCGGGATTCCTGGGAACCGCCAAACGTTGATGGGCGACCGAAGATATGATAGTGTGGGCGTTGAGGATCCATCGGCGCGACAGGTGAGCAAGCAAACAATCAGAACGCAAAAGGTTACCCGTTGCTTGAGCTCCCACACGTCAACTCTTCACGGCGAGTAGGACGATAAACGAGAAAAGCATGGGCTAGCAGAATAATCAAAATACCCAAAACTGTGACGAATCCAGAGAAATACACCGACTTTTCATTGTTTTATCCAAGAGTGTAGATAAGAGATGATGGATGGGGAGAATGAAAGGTGAGGAAATTGGCTGGGATGGCAGCGAAAAAAACAACGGTGATGCACGCTGCTCCATGGCCGAGCTAGCTGGCGCTGCGTGCGCCATCCTGCACTACTCCAGAAACAGCGGGAGGCACAAGCATGCGACAGGGATCCAACGCTGGACAAAGCAAAGCATGGACCCTCCAATGCTACGTATCTTTAATATCATCTTTTTATTTACAACTGCTGCCTCGGTATAGCGCAACATGTTTCTCAAGTTAATTTTCCGCTAGGAGTGTTTATCCGGCCATCATCGCCATGTTCATATTCTGTTGTGGCTTTCCTCATAGTTAGCGTCTTGAACATGATGCCTGGGGGTTCCTAGTTCCCAACCAAAAGAAGGTCTGTGCTAGCCGATCCTGCTCCATAGTTCCTCTCCAGAGGACCAGAGCTAACAAACTATGCCACGCCAAGAGTTCTTTTTCTTTTTGCTTTCCTTGGTGTAGCCGTGTCATCATTTCGATCATCTTGCTCTGCTCAACATAGCCTATGTACCTTGGTATACATCATATACCCCTGTTAACTAAGGGCGATTCGACGGCTTTGTATTGGACAAAGCACCGAGACAAAGTACACAGTTATTTATTCAGACGCGAAAATCCTCCTTGCTCGCGTGCCCTCCAAGGCTCCACCAGAGAAATATATTTATTGCTAGTCGAGGAACTTAAACTTTCATAATAAGCTCTTTTCCCTCGGCTTGACGATGACTCCGATGCAAAGGGGAAACAAAAAAATGATGCCCACCTTTTTTTTTTTTTCAATAACTCCCTTGCTTCGCGGTTACTCAAAAGGGGGGCGGCGTGTGAAAGAGTATCACGATGTAGTCCTACTAGTACAATTTGTATGGAAGGATGCATGGTAACATGTGCTACTGTCATATCTTCCCCTTGTCGAGGTGGTACGCGTATGCGCTGTCCCGCGTGTTGGGGATATTGTAGAGTAACATAAAAAAAATGGATCTGGGAAGAGAAAATATTAGCAACGAACAGTGAAGAAAATATAGGGGAAAAGAAAAAGAAAAAGAAGAGTGCTTGAAGTAAGTAAATAACACAGGCTTTCTCCTGTGCAGATATATAAACTATATCAAGATGTATGGAAACAAAGAGATTAATCCTCCCTCCATTCATCCTACACAGCATCTCTTCTAAAAAAGCTTAAGAAGAAAGATCAATCATGCTGTTGTTGATAGTAGTATCACTCCCCAACACTCTCTCTCATTCTGTCACTGATGTAACATACTTTACTGCTTTTATTTTTCAATCTTATGCAAGCCAAATAAGAAGGGGTTGATTCTTCCAAAGACACATTGTTACTACATATGGCTGGGTTGGAATTTGAATTCCAGGCACGGACCAAACCAGGTAGAAGATCTATAGAGTTTCAAAGAGATGGATCATTTCTCTATACATAGGTACATTGCTCAGCCCTTATATTGCGGATGGAATGGAATATATCTGAGATTTGTTTCCAATCATACAAAGCTTTCCTGCTTGTATGAGGAGTAGATGCCAAATATAGAGATATTTATCCACACACAAAAGGTATCTACCTATGTACACTTACATACACTAACAGAAAGCTTATAAAAGCCACATTTCTGGGATAATCTGGGAAATGCAGATCACGGATGCTTTCTAACCGGTGACAGCCTGATATGAAATCAGCTGAACTTGTTGGTGGAGGAAAATGAACTTCAAATGCCTGGGGGGAATTCTAGATAAGAGTGGTGTATATAGCCACGTAATATAGTAAATAAACATCTCAAACAGATATATATTACACACGTAGCCTTTAGGGCTTGAGGAGGAGGATAGTTGATTTATAGTTCTACTTTATGGGGGTACATAGGACATAAAGGGTTGTTGTAGATACATCCTAACAACGCAAGGTTATTGGGTCCCAATATATCCATATCTCTCTTAATGTCCAGCCTCAATTGTAATCTCAGCATCAGATTCAAAATATGCAAGGTTGTAGAAGGGGAATAAATCGCAGCATCAATGTGTACACCTTATATTTGATGCCATATAAAGAGATATGAAACATGAAGATGGACCCCACCCCCTGGTAAGCCCGAACTGCATGATGCTGCATCGTACTACATGTACATAGCTAACATCTTTCCATTGTATGTGCAACCAACCATCCCTGCGTGCAGCGGATGTCCGAAGAAGAAAATCTTACATACATGGAGTGACCCTAAAAAGAAAAGCGAGGCTGACAGTCAACCCCTGAAGCCGCCGCCCTAGGTAGTAATAGATTTATCTAGTTCGGATGCAGATAGACCGTTACGGGTCACAAAATCCGATTTTCAGCAGCAAGGGACCTGGCCCGGGCCCCGGTAGGTTTGGACGGTTCTGAGTGGCATGTGAAATATCTAGCTTCTAACAACATGCACAGCTCGTGGATGGGAGATAAAACTTGGCATAGACTTTGTACTTTATTTTGAAGTCAGCTCCGTCCTCTCTGTGGAAAGCAGGTTAGCGGGTGTCTAAAGCAACCCTTGGGTTATTTTGTGAGGAGTTCATAGAGTCAATACCAGCCGGCTTCATTGTTCAGCTTGATAGAGGGTTTAGAATTGCCTCCTGTTTTTGGTTACGAACGCTCTTCTGCTTTGCTATGCGCGTGTGTCCCCAACGTTGCGATGGAGTCCGAAAACCCTGGAGCATGCCTCCCAGAACTTAATGATAACCTGATCGCAACGCTTGGTTTCCAATCACCACCGACAGATGTTCAAACCAATGGGTTTATCGCAGCAGAAGGTTCTGGGACGGAATGCGCGACGGTCCCTTTGCACCCTGATGGTCATCTGGAAAGAGAGGCGAGCTTGTTGATGTTTTATCTGGACCACGTATTTCCTTCCCAGCTTCCGCTTCTTATGACACAAGAATCCACCGGCGGCAGGTATTGGTTGCTGTCACTCCTCACGTCTACTAAGCCGGTCTATTACGCGACATTGAGCCTGGCGGCTTTGCATTATAAGCGAGCTATACTTCAAGATGGGGCGGACGAGTCGCGATATGTGCTGGAGAACGATCACAAGCGGTTCTACGTGATAGCTTTGCAGGAGCTGCAAGTAGCCATGGATGAGCTCAATTTGAGCAACGACAAGAATGACCAGCGAGCTTCCATCGCCGCATTGGCCTGCATCTGGCAATTAATCTGTTTGGAGGTGGGAAACTCTTTGTAACAAAGTTGCGTTGCGAGGAACAAAATGTTAATGGCGAAGAATGTGCAGTGCACGATATCTCGAGCTGGCACCTGGGCTATTCATCTGGATGCAGCCTCGGCCCTGATACCCGCGGTAATGACACATATGAAGAGCCATCTTCGCAACCGATCGCCAAGCACTCCGCCGTTTGCACAAGAGGCAGAACCCAGTTCCGAAGTCGTGGCAGCACAAAACTTCCTATTGAGAGTTTTCGTGTGGCTGGATACATTGAGTTGCGTATCCCGGGGATCACAAGTGGACTTTTGAGCTGAGCAATGAGTGCCTCCAGCTAGAGCAAATAAGTGGTTGCGACGATTGGGTTGTGAGTATTATCAGGGAGACAATTGAGCTAGAGAAATGGAAAAGAAGTGCAAAACGCCAGCGGACTCTTCGAGTACGGGACCTGGCGAGTAGGGCTGTGGATATCGAGCAACGATTGGAGAAGCGGATATCCGACATGTTTGGCCCAAAGGACGGTTTTGTTGACCACTTGCGGTCTCTCATGAGCGAAACGCCTCGCCAGCGCCGTGCCTTCAGTAGGAATGGCTGGAGGTCGACTCTAGCTCACTGGCGACGCGCATCAGCCTTCTGCATCACATATCTGTACGCTCTGACAACTATGACATATCTTCACGTCGTTGTAGACGGGTTTAAACCGGATCTTCCCGAGATCGAAGAAAGCGTTTCCCGCGCGGTATCAGCAATCAGCAATTTCCCTGACATCTCTCTTTCGCGCCACTTGCTCTTACCCATGTGTTATTGGATCTTTAGCGACGGAGAGGCAAGGTCATCGGAGGGCGTTGAGAGATATACTAGGGGCCGTAATCGACAGAAATAAAAGGGAGACCTACGAGTCAGCGGTAGAATTAGGCATGCTCATCGAGGATTTAGAGACTGCGCTTCAGTTTTTGGAAGCTGTGTGGTTGATGCACGATCGCTGTGTAGAAGGAGGTGAGGAGCTGGAGTTTGGGGTTGCGATGCAGGCACTTGGTCAGCCGGTTTGCTTTTTGTAGGAGAGCCGTTATATCTCTTGCAAGGAGGCTTATGTTCCAATAGATGGATGAACGAGCGTATTAGAGGATCACGCTGGTTTGGGCGTTTGCGTTTCGAAGACTGCGGTGGTCGGTGTTGGTGGTGTTGCAACCCAAAAAGGTTAAATTAGCGACTTCCCAAAAACATTCCTTCTGTATGACATCCATCTGCCGAGTACACTTTTCCATCCATAATAACGCCTCAAGTTGCATATTTATATATTGGGTATATCCACTAATCGACTCTCATTGACTTATTATTGAATGCCTAAAGGACATGACATCATTATCCACTGTCTTCAGGGATTTTCCGCCTAACCACAGATGCCCCATGCGTTGGAGCCCCCATTCCTCTATTGCGGCAACACATGTTTCAGTTCTATATGCACTTACGCATGCCTAATATTTGTGAAAAATGATGAATGAATACAAGAAGTAGAGCACAAGCCACTGGGTGGTTAGGCTCTCGTATGCATCATTTGACCCCCTACTTCCATCCCCTCCCCATCGCCTGCAACATTGGGCTTCCGCCTTCTGCGTGTGCCACCATGAATGCGGCGTACATGGTCTTTCATGTTGTCTAACCGACTGAAAACCCGTCCACATCCCTTCCAAGCACATCGTACCTGTGGACTGTGCATTGCCTCGTGCCTCTCTCGGTCCTTTTTACTTACGAACCACGTTTTGGAGATCATCTCCGCATTCGTTGACCCTTCGATAGCGTTTATTCCGTCTATAGCGGTCCTCGAACTTGCGCATGGTGAAGTCTGGTTGATGACTGAGAACTCTGCGGACCGAGGACAGCTCGCTACACGGCAGTAGAACCTTTGTAAATGACGCCGGTGATGCTTCCGCAAATCTGAAGCGGTGATGAAAATTACTCGGGAGGTACATCCTTTGTACGCACATCTCCATCCTTTGGATGATGCTAGTTGCTAGCCGGGAGGGTCCCTTAAATTGGCATCAGGTGATGGGGGCCCGCTGTGGTTCATGTTAATGGAATGGCTGCCTGGTGATGTGGGGTGATTGTCGAACATTGCCACGTTGGTGTCTAGTTGCAGGTGAGGTTGAAGAGGGGTAATTTCGGGTTGACTATCATTGACCGGACAATGTGGCTCCCTCAGCGGGATGCATGGAGGTGCTTGAAATTCGGACAGTATGCCGCTGAAGTCGAAGAATTGGTCCAAGCTATCTGCTGCTAATGGGAGTTTGCTCTCTGTGGAGTCTCTAGTTTCACTCTGCTTCGCCCCTGTGCTGGCGCGCATAGTTGTTACATGCCCCGGAAATTCCTCATCACTCATTCCCATGTCCAAAGGAAACATGCTCGGCGTGAAAATTTGGCCAAGGTAACCGTCCGATACGGCTTGCATATCATCGAATGATAGATACGATGAGGCTGGACATTCTGCTTGATGTGTAGTGTGAGGCGCGGTTCCGTCGAAGCTGCCACAATCGGAGGCCCGGCGAGCGAAAAGGGGGAGAGCGGTCCATGCGCGTTGTTTTGCTTTGGGCCGCCCCTGAGATGCTTGTGATACGAACGAGGAACGTTTGCCTTCCATCACGAAATTGTGGTAACAAACATGAGCCTTTGTTGGAAGTTTAGAATGGATTAGACCTGCAGAACTTCTAGGTCGGGTTACTCTATCCATCCAGCTGTATCCGCACCATTAGGTATACCAATTTAACGGCGGGCTGCGTTTGTTGTCTGTATTCTTTTGGTTCAAAGCCGATAAGCCAGATATCCTATGAAGCAAATCCCCGCCCACGCAACCGGGGCGCCTAGTTTAGCTGACAATGCGTCGTGTTTCAGGGGTAGTTGTTTGGTACGGATGTAGGGCATGCCGATGAATAGTAGTTGTTGAAACTTGCTATGCATTATCTTGGTTACACTATACCATAGTTTCGAATGGTAAAGTCATGTTATCAAGCACCAAAGAGCTTCGGATGAACACTCTACCGCCATATCGAGGACGAGGGAGGGTCTGTGAAGCTCGCGCCGATCCCGAGAGATACCCTAGCCCTTTTCAGTAGAGAACTGCTTGTGCATGGGTTATGTGCTATGTCGAATATATGACGGAGTTACGAATACCTGACTCTGGCAGGGAGTACTATACTGGAATAATGTAGGGTCCTTGACACGCGGGGTTTATACTAGAGTATGTGTAGCGTCCTGGCAACTGTAGCTCTACGGTAGCGTTACTATAAGAAATAGTAACTCTACCGTGCATCTGTCGTTACTACAGAATCAATCCTACCCTGGACCTACGAAATTCCGGTAAACTAGTACCGACGACACGAATATCCCTACTAAGCCGCGTATTTAGCCTGCTTTCTATGCATCTTGACTAAACTTTGTCTTCGGTTTGGGAGACCTCAGCTCGCCAAATATCAGACTCCGCTGTCATAACCCCTGATAGGCACTACTGGCGGCCGCATGGAGCGGCCGCATAGCGAGCATAGTGACCGTAGCAAGCTTGTAAGCTCTAATAAAATAGCCAGCAGGTGTGCCGGCACTAGTTCTGTAGTTTGCCAACCTAAATCTCGGCCCGAGCCGTTAGACTCCCAGGCTAAAACTTAGTTTATCTCAAGCACGCGTTTGCCCCAAACCATATCATTATCAAAATTAGTAGCTCCGTACATATGTTCAAGGTCTAACTTTATTTTAACTCATGCTAACCTCGCCGAATTCTTCACTCTTGTTCTAGTTCAGAATAATGTATGTGAATAGGTCATAGGGTTGAGAAGACATCATACCCCCTTACATCCAACATACTCTCTTGGTATTGTTTCTCCCCAGCAAGCTTGAGTTCTGACAGTGCTTCATACTGCTAATGCTACTTGTTGGACCCAACGCTATAACTTCACTCAGTCACAGAAAAGGGGGTTGAGCAATTGGCAAGTAGACGTTGACGAAAGAGCCATGCTGAGCATGCGTCCAGCTTTCCAACCTGTATATTACCTCCCGATTCGTTCAAAATATTCATCCGTATAGCGATATAGAGCTCTAGACGGACCATGTGGACTGGGAAGTCTGCTCAGTTCAAGGGATCCTTGTCAATCTCGTGACTGTTCGTCCTTGGTTGGAGAATTGTGTTATTCAGATCGTCGTCGTTCTCAGCTGAATCAACGAGAAGTTTCGTTTCTTCAACTGTCCAGGCGAAACCCGGGGCCACAGCATCGACGATTGTGGATTGGATTGCTCTACAACCTCGAAGTGGACGACGATCATAGTGCGCAGAACAGAGAACGAGAATCAGAACCTCCGCTTTCTCCAACAAAATTGAGGACGCAAGATGTGTTTGTTTCCGTGTGTAGTTGAGATAATGGAAGACCAAGCCGAGCTGAAGGAGGCAAAATGTAAGCACTCACAAAAATGAACTGAACTGATAAGACAGTCAGCCCTCCCACGCAGGAAGATCTCGTCGTGCCTGAAATATGGTCGCGGTGTGGGGATCTCACTTTTCTTGGCTCCGGATTGTGCAATTAACGGTCCATATCCCGGCCTGTGAAAGTAACGTTGCATCATATCACAATGCAGAGCCATTATACCTTCCCGATCCGGATTTCACGGTATGCCCTGGCTAACGGAACTAGAAGCATCTACCAGAATAGACGTTAAATAGGATCCAGCTGTCCATCACGATTGAATGCATTCCTTGAGCTGAACGGTAGCGGTGAGCGTACCACTTCGAGAAAGAAGCTGAGCAACGGATGTGTGCCAAACCTCTGAATGTGGGGCAAGCATGATACACTTGAATGTCTGGGCAGATATGGCACAACGGCTGAAGCCAACTTCGAGACCTGGGATCCTACTGACTGAAAAGACCCGCACAGAAATCGAACCCACAAGCATCAGCTCTTTGAGGGATCGCAACGGTGTTCGCCACTGTGTCATAAAGATGAGGCCTATCAGGACCGCGGAAAATCCAACAGACCAAGGCTGATAATGCTGCTCTTGCCCTTGTATCACAATCACTAGGGAGTATGAAGCAATCTGTCGCTAGAGCTAGGTCAACAACTGTCGAACTTTTGGTCCGGGCCTTGGATAGCGTGGCATCGCGGGAAGAGTAAGCCCCCTTCTAGTTGGGATGGGCAACGATAAGCTTCGGAGAATTAGGGGTGCTTGTGATGCAATAGTAATTATACCTCAAAAAGAGCTGCGAAGTCAGCATGCTTCTCTATAATTGGGTATCGCAATAGCTTGCGCTTCTTTTTGAAACTGTCCTAACAAACCATCTCAATACAGGGATAAAACTAACCTTTGTGAAAGACAAGTACACCGGGTTGTAGACAGCAGGAGACACGTAATTAGATACACTTAGGGAGACACACTGTATCTGACACTGCATATATCCACCGCTTTGCAGAGTTATTTCATCCCCTGAAGAAGAGATTCAGCCATGCCCCTTGGTTCGCGTCCTACCCAAGTCCTGAGCCCCTGAAGGTTTTCCCTCTCATTATCTCACTTTAGAACAGTATCAAGGGCGTCCGTGATGTCCTGCAGTAGAAACTCCGAACTATGGCCAGATACGTAAATTGTCTCACCGTCCAAAGGCAGGGCAACAATGTAAATACGATCAGCCATTTGTCGCGCAGCGGTCGCAAATGTGCCCTTGACGACGCTGGGAATAAACCCGAGAAACTCTGCGCTGTCCCACTGGGCATCCGTGGACTGCCATAAACTCCTATTCCCCCCAAAGGATAATGTTTCCCGTCTACTTCAGCCTGATTCTCAGCTGCAAGTAAGATCGTATTTCGATACTTCGACGGAAAGTCCATCATGTTCGAAGTGCTGAATTTGTGGTAGGGATCTTGTGGAATGACCACTGGTGTACCTTGGTTGTCTCGTACATCAAACTTGACCAGCTGCCCTGAAGGGTTGTCATTAGCGATCAGAAAGTTGCCGAGATTTGCCAGACCAGTGTAGCCGTACTCTCGTGGTGGTCCCAAGGGATGCTGAACATAAAAAGTTGACAGCTCTCTGCTGGGCGTAACGCGGATAATATTGGACACATAGCTGCCGACGACATACGTGTTTCCATCAGCTGCTGGCATCGCGTCTGCGTAACCAGCGTACAAGCCCTGGCCCGCAGTGGAGAGGTTTGTCTGAGAAAGGACCCTCTTGGTTGTAAGATCCATGGTGAGTAGATAATCAGGGCCAGAGACGTTGTTTCCCTGTGTTGCAAAAGCATCTCCATTATCGATCACAATCTCTAGGAGATCGGACTCCGGCCATAATACCAGTCCACTAGCATGTAGAGAGTTCTCGGTGCTTTCCCCTGAGTGACTAACGCCGGAGAAAGAGATCACTGCCAAGATTTTTGATTCATAAGGATCAAAAATGCTCAGAGACGCATTAAAGAGGTTACTAACAGAGGATTTTCAGCGCAAAGTACCAAATAATTACAGAAATGGAGCCTTCACCTGAAATAGGCAACACATCTTCTCTCATCCCAAATGAAGTTTTCTGGGTACAATTGATAGTAGCGCATCACAAGATCGCCTGGTGGAATTGGAGGACATGGCTAATATGCAGAAGTAACCGTGCTCGCGTATCTGGTAGCAAAGCTACCTAAGGAGAGCACATACCCGAGTGTCAATTGCATAATCGAAGAATTAGAAATAGGTGTTGTTGATTTTAAGGTCGTGATAAGTTCTTTTGGATTTAAGATATTCCTGATTCTTTGGGGAATATGAATGCTAAATTCTATCTCTAATATCAATCAAGCTGGAGTTTACTTTTTGAGCACTACTAGAAGGCCTTGCCAGCTATGTTATTACCCCCTATGACTAATAATGAGCCATTCATACTAACATATGAAAAGGGAAAGGATAGATTTTAACCCGAAGGCAGCCATTCCACACTAACTCCACATAGCAGCCCCGGGATAGGGCTTTTGAAGCGTTGTCATGTCAAGAGCAAATTCTGAGTTATCCACAAATTGCGTACTAATCGTAAAGGCCTGTCGCCTACTAAACTATTGACCAGGGTCCTGGCCTTTGCTATCTTTTTAAAACCTTACATCCGCATAACACCCCTTGAGATTATTACCATGCACCAGATCGAACTTCAATTCTATTTCAACATTTATAAGGGGTGGCCTTAACTACTTTCACGGGATGCCTTATGTTCTGGTTTCTGGGGAGCCTGAATTGTAGATAGATACATGGTGCGGGCCGTAGTGCGTTCTTGGCATGGGTGACGATGAGCGATCCGCCCCACTAGTATGACAGCCTTAACCTTATTTAACGGGCCGTGTGGGTCTATTGGGTAGCCTAATTCTGTCGTTCTAGCCTTAACTCATAGGCGACTCATCCAACAAGTAAACCTCGCATGATATACTACCTATTGAAGACTAAAATAGCCCATGTCAAGGACCCGCAATTTATTTTACATCTTGAGTACTATATTGTCATACAAGCTTGAAGGCAGTAAGCTAGGGAAAGGGTTCTTGGGGGACGCCAAGGTTAGACTGTTCAATGAATGGCGCACGAACCATGCACTTGGGCATCGATGATTCTTCCTTCCCTGGCTACTATTTTCAGGCTCCCCAGGCACCGCCAACGCCAATATTTAGGCTACCAGCCTACTGAGTTGGTCCAGTTCCCTACATCCACAAAGATAACCCCATGGTAGTTAAGTTCATTTTCATGCTCTCTTTGAGAAAATGCCGATGGTACATTGTACATATCTACATGTGCAGTTATTTCTAACCTCGTAAGTTCTGTATAATTCTAACGCAGGCAATGATTTAACCTAGGAGGTATGTATGATACGGCCTGAATACAGTTATTCAAGATGTGATAAAACAACATGGGCATAAATACTATGTATGTAGGCGGGCTCAGAATATTTTCTTTCCCTGGAATATGCTAGATAAGTAACAGCTTCAGAAGCACCGAAACGCAAACTCATGGTTCCCTGTCCTAACCCTGTTGGTGCACAGACGTCTCTTCCTATCTGAAATAACAGCTCTCTGGCCCTCTCAACTTCCCATCGCAGTTTCCCGTCAAGTACTCGAGACAAGGTATCAGAGAACGGAGAGAGATTTTAAAATCCCTACCAAGCAAAAAGCAAACCACCACTCACACAGCCTGCGATGAAATATATTCTTCTCTCCAGGGCTCATGGCATTTTGGTGATTCCTGCAACAATTGGGTATAAACGCAGCATCGTTATTTAGACAGACAGACACATAAAACAATCAAAGAGAGCCCCGATAACTTCCGGAAAGGGTGGGCTTTATTTCGCACTGTTGCAGTTTCGTACGTAGGTCCGTTATGGGACGTTTCAGATGGATCACCGAGATCGTTATTTTCCACTTAATGATGGGCTGGAATATATCATATGGGTTCGATAGCGTTACCGAAAATCGGACTATAGCATAGAGCGGAAAGCATGTTGGCAGCAGATGTTGAAAACGATAATTCTGGCGCAGATGTTCATTCCTTTCTGTGTTGAACATATGAGAAAAATTGAAAAGCCTTATATATAACTGGTCTGCTGCAGATACTCACATTTCTTCTCCCTCATGGTCCTATACTTTCATCACCATGATTACTGCGAGGGTAAGAAGCATGCTCGCGCTCGTGTACATGGCCACTTCTTTCCACGTCACCGTGTACTCCGGGACATCCGTATCCATCAGCTTTGTTGCGGAGGACAACATATTATACTTTGGTCTTGACATGAAGAGCTTCAATATTGATGAGTCGAAGGGATTTATTTGATAGAGAGAGGTAGAGATCAAAAAATGAATACACAAACAGGTGAGAGTAGCTCTATTTTATGCTTCACAGGATCTTTTTATTCTGTAGCTTTCAACAAAGAACCCCCGCCCTATTAAGGTAAGGTTCAAGCTACTTAACTGATGCTGGCATAAATATATCCAGGCAGCCTATCGCGGACTACATCGCCGATCTCGTGACTTACCTATATCCTTCGCAAATCGCCTTCCTACAAAAGGGACATCAAAGTATTATTACTTCTAAGTTAGAAAACTAGTTTAACGCTCTCATAATGATAACTGAACTAGTATTAATTCCCTCATTAGATAGATTCTCTAAGAGAACTATCGATACCAATATTATCTATGTTCGTTCGCTACTACGTGCTATATAAGCCGTTAAAACAATAGGTTTCGCCTGGACAAGAACCGATCGCAGAGCCTTGCATGTGACGGTATTTTGTGACGGTATTTTGACTGTAGTATTGCTGTTTTCGTCCACGTTTCAGGCTACCCGAGAGCTCCTAAAAAGCTTACCAGCTTGACAATGTAACTATAACTCTAAGGTTGTAGGATCTCAAGTTGCTATAATTCCCCAAAGGAAATTCTCGGTATGCAGCCTGGCCACGCGTATACGCCATACCGCCTAAGCGCTAGGGGATCGTGCACCAAATATCAGGTTCGCCTAAAATCTGATACGCTTGTCTATATGATGCGGCTTATTCACTTCTGCTGCAAGGGGTGATAGCTTGCACGGTCATGCAGTCTATCACGAGTGTGCTTTTGACCTCAGTGGCCAGCTTTCCCTATTGATTGTGTTGCCTGGTCCTTTTGAGATTCATCATAATCGCGCAACATGAGGGACATTCTTCCCACCCCTCCGGCGTAACATACTCTAGACAGTGGGAATGGAGAGCAAAAGTGGTTAGAATTGGCACTCAGAGAATGGAATAATTCACTCCGCTATGCGCTACTGCTTCAATGCCAGCTGCATATGGATCCCAACCGGATCTTATACCGGTCTTAATAACTGGCGACTAATTGCCAAGGGGTATCATTGCAAGATTCCTCAGCGGGCCTGAGAAATGGCATGCCTTATGAAGGTTCCTGCTTACGCAGTACCTTCCACGTTATCCAGGAGAGATCCCAGCAGGTCCGCCATTTGACGGAGGCATTTGCCTCCACGGTCATGTGTTTTTTGTGTTAAGAGCTCCGCTTGTTTCGAGACGCCTGACATACTGAACAAGTAGCAGACGTAAAATTAGGACAAAATTAGGAAAAGTTCAGCGCAGAACTGGCCTTTGCATGAACTGGTAATAATCTGAGAAGCACTTCCGCCATAAAATTGCTGTTTGGACCTCCGATAGTGTCACGGAGGATATTAGTAGTCATAACCATTTATTAGGCTGCCCGGTGTTTGGGTTTAGCGGACGACAAAATAGCAGCAGGAGTTCGTTGGCGAATCTCCTTTGGCTCTTGCTGGTACTATCACGTGCCTGGGTGAGTCGCTGCTTAGTCATTGTTGTGTGCATCTAAGTTGAACTCGTTCATTGGCTGCAGTGCCCACCGTCTTCCCCATTTCTGCCTGCACCAACCTCGGCAACAGCTTTGGTCACATGACTATTGGCTGCTCATGCTGCCTGGGTGGTAGTGTGGTCGTGACCAGCTTCAAGAAGCACCACCAAGATGCTTTTGGCGCCATCACTCGCCCCATTCCTCCACCGATATGATCCATACTGCATTATGGATACGTGCTTATGGCGAAAGAAGCATCTGCTCAAATATACATGAAGAATAACCCAAGGGAAGGTGCTTAGTCTACTAATCCATTGTTATTCCACATCCAGGCACTACAAGAGCTAGCTTGAGTATGGCTTCTGTTGCTCAAGAACTTTCTGCTACTACACCTACCTCTGAAGTTCATCCACAGATGCTTCCCTTACCGGGTGCCCCGGATTTCTCCTGGGCCGGTTTTCGTGCTCGATTTCGAGCACTATTCAGCGGCGCAGACCCACGAGTTTGTTCAGCATTTTGGCTGTTTGGTAAGTCATGTCCTTTTAGAGTCGTAAGAGAAGGAGTAGAGAGACAAGCGCAGAGAGAAGGGGTAGTTCTAGGTGACTGATGATGTTATCTTGACAGGCTTAATCAACAATGTCCTCTATGTAATTATCCTTTCCTCCGCCCTCGATCTCGTCGGTCCAGATGTACCAAAAGGCGTCGTTCTGCTGGCAGACGTCGTCCCATCTTTCTTCACCAAACTATGCGCTCCCTACTTCATCCATGTTGTCCCATACCGTATACGCATCTTGATATTCGCCGCACTCTCTTCCTGCGGGATGCTGCTAATCGCCCTATCTCCTGCATATGATCCGCTCAACCCTGATGGCTCTATATCGACAAAAATGTTCGGTGTGATCCTAGCAAGTCTGTCAAGTGGCGCAGGAGAGCTGAGCTTCTTGGGCTTAACCCACTTCTATGGCCATTTTAGCTTGGCGGCTTGGGGAAGTGGAACCGGAGCGGCTGGTCTTATAGGTGCAGGAGTATATTCTTTGGCCACCACTTTTTGGGGATTTAGCGTCAGGTCGACGCTGTTGACATCTGCGTTCCTCCCCATAGTGATGCTAATGAGTTTCTTTGCGCTACTACCGCTCGGCCCATTACGGCACTCGCTCAGGTCGAAGACTGGATACCAGCCTGTCCACGACGAGGATGGGGACTCGGTGAACGGTGTTCTGGAAAGAGGTCATAGAGGACAGACAGATAGTAGAGATATAACAGATGAGACTGAAGGACTGTTGGGGAGACTTGAAGATAATATCCTGTCGGACAGCGGGACCACAGTATGGAAGCACTTCAAGACTAATTTAAAGCGTGCAAAGGGTCTATTCTTTCCATTGTAGGTCACTATGTGTCTGCGATTTATTGAAAGTCAAAATCAATTCTGACCTCAGTCTACAGCATGCTACCTCTTTTACTTGTCTACATCGCCGAATACACCATAAACCAGGGCGTTTCGCCAACACTTCTCTTCCCTTTGGATACAACACCGTTTGACGAATTCCGTGCTTTCTACCCCGCATACAACGCTATCTATCAAATCGGTGTATTTATATCGCGTTCATCCACGCCATTCTTCCGCATCCACCACCTCTATCTACCGTCTTTCTTGCAGATCCTCAACCTCGTGGTTCTTACCCTCCATGCTATGTTCAATTTTATTCCTAGCATCTATATCATCTTTGCGATAATCTTTTGGGAAGGCTTGCTTGGAGGCCTAGTTTACGTGAGCACGTTCGCGGAGATCACGGATCGTGTACCGGTAGAGGATCGCGAGTTCTCGCTCGGCGCAACTACAGTGAGCGACTCGGGTGGCATTTGCATTGCTGGCCTTCTCGGCATGGTGCTCGAGGTATGGCTATGCTCGTGGCAAGTCAGTCGCGGGCGGGACTATTGCACGAAGATTTAGACTTACAAGCGATCGTTATTTCTTTCCAACTCCTTTTTTCTTTTTTGGATATTATCGCATCTCCCTTGATATACTCATGCGATGTTCTGGACTTATGGCAATGGTTCCTTAATACTGCATCTCAGTTCTCGAAACTAGATGTTGGTGTGGGCGGATTTCTGAGTGTCACGAGTCATTTTATTGTTGTCATACACACTGACATCATTCTCCCTCCAGCAGGGTGGATACACGTGGATATCATCGGTGACTGTCCGATGACTAATCCAAACGCCCACTGAAATAGAGTTTTGTGGGGAAGTTCCCACGTGAGATTTCGTGTGGGGGTGCTTCACATGTAAATCACATGCTTTGTGGCTTATTCTATATTATCGAGACCGCCAGCTGGATCGATTGTCTATCCCCTTCGTTCACGTAGGGAAGACAACGATGGTCATGATAACGATAACGATGGTGTGTATAGTCTATAGTCGGCGTTTCTTCTTTTACATTCCTTCTATCTAGACGAAACGGCCACCTGATTACTATCATTTCTCCCAAAGCCGCCACTTCCGTCGAAGGCAATACCGCATCCACACCCCTGCCAATTGTTCTTCTACATACGCACTTTTTCTTCTTATGTCTTGTCTTATAGGCGGCAGTTTTTCGTTCCCTTCTACATACCAGTGCAACGGTCCCGAGCTATCGACCAATATTCGCATACCTCTCCGAACTTGTGTGGTGGCTGTTTGCCACGGAAGATACCAGACACTATCTGGGCATAGACAAGGGGAATAGAGCTTCTGGTCTCACATCACCGGATTGGGTGTATATAACAAATCTATTTACATATTTTCCAGCCTGGTATATAGACGTGCTATTTTAATCGACTCTCTATCACCAAATAACATACCTCGCCCTTCCGCCACCCCAGTTAAGAAAATGATAGGTAAGAAATACCGTCCCCTTCTCATTTTCACTCCTATATGCAAGCTGTGCTAACTGCTATAAAGATCATGTTTTGGGGAGGCCATCGACCCAGTTCCGTAAAATTCAAGTCTTTGCTGTCGTATCCTTCTGGGTTCTATACTTGCTGCGGTAAGCATATCCCCTTTTTTTTTCAGCGTGGAAGAATGACTGATACTAATTGCTGTTCTCAACCTTAGGGGCAACAATCATGGCCCACCAGGTGTCCGGCTTTTATCTTCTCGCCTCTATAGGCGTATGACTCCATGGCAGGCGACCGTGATGACTCTACTCTGGCTCTATGTATCAAGGAACTTTGCCAAAGTGTTTGGCCTCGAATCTCCGGAGCCTCTTGCGAACCTTTATTCCCGTTCCTATTTCCGTGCTACATGGATAACGACAGCTTTGGATGCGGGGTTCTGGACGGCTATGAATATCAAGACAAAATGGCTTAGAGATTTGGCATCGGTAGTCTTCTCCGCATACTATCTGATTGCTGCGGAACAGGCAGATGAAAAGGTTCACAGGGTTAGGGCAACCTTGACAGTGGATCATCTCCGCGTTTCCTGGAACAAGGCAACAACGCCCTACCTCTCATTCATTTCGACATTATTGCGCCCTCGCCTTTGCAAATATCCACCCGTTGCCCTCAGAATTCCTCGTCCTCGAGAGTCTTCATATAAGGAGCCAGTGAATGCGTGGCTTTACTTCAATGGACCCTTAAGTGCTCTTCCGGACCAAACCAATATTCTGCTGGATATTCCCGGGGGAGGCTTCGTTGCCATGTGTCCTCGGACAAGCGATGATAAACTCTTAGCTCTGGCTGCAAAGACAGGTGTACCGGTACTAAGTCTGGACTACAAAAAGGCTCCTGAGCATCCATATCCTTATGCCTTAAACGAGTGTTATGACGTCTATCACACTATTGTCAGCAGCCGCGGACGCTGCATTGGGTTAAGTGGCATGACTTGCCCAAAGGTTGTTATAACTGGTGATAGTGCTGGTGGCAACCTAGCTACAGGTCTTACCTTAATGATACTACAATCTGGGACCGCAGACTCGAGTCACTGGCAGAGCCAAGAGTCATTGCCCGCCCCAGCTGGATTGGTACTTCTATACCCATCACTTGACATGAATATTGGAGGCTGGATGACAGAGGAGCAAATGTCATTGATTCGAGATAGGGGAATGCGGAAAACGAATCAAAACATTCTTCGAAGGAAAAGTGAAGATTATTACAAGCTGACACCCGCAACCCCTTGCCAATCTTCTGATTGCATGCCTGTGGTGCGTGAGTATTTCAATCAACAACATGAGGGTGTCCTATCTGTCCCTCAGTCACCAACATCGGGGCATTCGCATCACATCGATAAACCTGTTCCTGGGAATGTTGCCGAACAGGTCATCACAGTCGCAGACGAACACCCCACACAAATTCAAACCCGGCTTGCGGTTTCTTCGATGATCTCATATTTCAATGACCGGATCCTCACCCCTGAAATGATGCGGGCTATGATCATTCTCTACATCGGACCCTACAACCGACCCGATTTTAGTACTGATTTTCTTTTATCGCCGTTGCTCGCACCTGACTCTCTTCTCGCCCGTTTCCCCAAAACATACCTGCTCACGGGAGAACGAGACCCCCTTGTCGATGATACCGTTATCTTCGCTGGACGAATTAGACAGGCAAAACTACACCGCTTTAGGGAACGTCAGGAGCTGGGACTTGAAAAGTCAACTCGCGAATTTGATGAAAAGGCCCATGTTGAGGTCACTCTTGTTCCGGGCATTTCCCATGGGTTTCTGCAGTTCGTTTCCGTGTTTCCAGAAGGTTGGCGACAGATATTCCGCTGCTCTCGATGGATCAAGGGACTTTTCGCGTCAGCTGAACAAGCTGAGCAAGCAATGAAATCTGCACCATCACTCCAGTCGCGTCGGCGGGCTACGCCACGGGCTACGTCACGAGCTCTTGTTTCATCGGTTGGCTCTATACATGGCGGGATGGACATGAGTAATGGCAGTATTTCGCGGTCAAGGTATCACAAACGAGGCCTTACAGGGGAGTCATCAGCAGATGAAGACAGGCCACTGGAAATGAGTATTCTGGGCATGAGCAAGCGCTCGTCTTCGCCGTCCTCCTTATCCAAGGCAGAAGACCCATCCCCTGGTGGAGCAACCGAATCCCCAATATCGCCTAACATACCAGCCAACCACCCTTTGCCCGAAGGAGCACCGAAGAAACCCATATTCGCCAGCTCACTTAAGACCTTCCATCCTTCAAGACCATCGCCGCGACCTCCCGCTGGCGCACGACCATCGGGGCAGAAGAATTTGAACAATGGTGTCAGTGATGGCGAAACGACCGATGAAGACGACGGAATTACGCACGACTGGAAAGAAAGGCTGAGAATACACCGCGAGAAGAGCTTTTCTAGTTTACCGAGTGAAGAGGACTTGTTAGGCAGAAGGATGAAAGGGTTGGCTGGGGGGTTGATGGGGATAGGAGAAGGTGCTAGGACACCATGAGTTTCATGTCCTAGGGGCTAGGAACTTGCGCAAACTGATTCCATGGGTAGTTTAATAGAATCTGGAGCAAAGGAGTTAGCAAGCAGATTATGACGAGACAAATGAACCACTGTGTGTCTAGTTTGTTTGTGTTATTTTTGTTCATAGGGCTACATAGATCAAGCATTTCACACATCATGGTCCATGATATGTTGTCAGGTGTCAAATGCACATCTAACATGCTAGCTGTACATATAAATTCTAAATTGTAATGCTGGGAAAGAAGTTAGTAAGTATAGTCAACATTAGGAGGTTTCTTTTCCGCTATTAGATGTTCATACCTCGAAGAGAAGGGTAGGCAAAATTTGGCGTGGTGAGAAACTGCGGACCGAAAATAATTCCGTATGAGAGATCTTTTACCCAAGTTGATCCTCGTAAATCTACTCCAACGTTTTCAACCCTAAGCTTTGCCATTTGGTGAGGCATATACAGGGATTCCGCAAGTCATGGACTTTCTAGCCAATAATAACCATTTGAAGGCACCGCTCACCACTTTCAAAGTTTAAACAGAGGTCTCCGTTGTACAGAGGGGGGCTAAGCAAGAAGAAACATGTTTATCCAACACAAAGCAACACATCTCTTCGGGGCTGTGCTTTGTTCATTATCGTCCTTCTGATTTGGAAGGACAGTCGTGGAAAAGAACATGGCCCTATCACCCTGGAAATGCGATGGTTCCTGAGATACGAGCACGAAGAAAGGGCCGCAGAATTGTCCGGTGCTTAGCTTGACTGCCAGTTGAGCCGCATCTTTCACGAAAGATTCTCGCTGGCTCTAGTCGTCACTATTAATAGGTGCAATGCCTCTCATCGTACGACATCGAACAGCACACGTCTATACATTGCTCGCGCGATGAAACTTCACCATCGTATCCAAATATTAAGTACTAAACCACGCGCACTCCTACGTATTTTGAAGTATCACTCCACATCTCGTTGGCAGCCTGTACCTTCGTGTTTCTTCCTCCGCTCAATACGGTTTCAGCTGCTCCGTACATCCATTTGTTTCACAGCAGCCTGGACCTGAAGCAGGGGGACAGGCAGTGCTGGGGCTTCCCTGTTTTTTATTCCGATCGAGATCTGCACCCTTCAGGTTGGCAGAGTTGAAACTCATTGGTCTGTTCATAATCACCCATTTTGCTGTCCTTGGGCTTCATGAGCCCTCTCAAGTCACGTTAAGGGGAATTACCTCGTATCCAGCTAGTCTTCTTCCCCGCATCGCCACTGGGTCGCCTTTTTCTGATGCATTTCAACAAGCACGAGCGAGTGCTGCTGCACGCGACTGACTGCCCTATTGTCCCTAGTACCTTAACTACTGGAGCTGAAGTGGCGTGTTTCAAACTATCCAACTTCCCTTATAGGGAAGAAGGCTTCAGTGGAATACGGATGCTAAATTTAATCTACATGATCACCACACCATATTGGCTGGCCTCAAATGTCAGGAACAAAAGGAGTGGAGAGAAGGACCACTGATCAACCTGATGCAGAATCTTTATATCAACTGTGTTGTCCCCACCACCTTCAGGGGAATTTCTTCTCATTGTTTCACCCAACACTCTGCATTCAAATGAAGGTGATAAACAACTCATTACTTTCACAATGAAGAATATTTTCTCTTTCACCGCCAGCTTCTTGGCCTTGCAAGTGGCCAACGCCGTTCCCAATCGAGCTCCTACATGGCTGGAAACACAGATAGCGGAATTCGAGCGAGGCTTTAGCAACGGTCTAGGCTACGAGCTCAACAACACCATCCGACTAATCGGCTACAAGACGATCAAGATCCCCCCCGGCAAAGCAAACATCGAGTTTAAGAAACACTACGATAACGAAATCGTCAAGAACCGGGATGCATATCCCAATCATTTGTTCGACCACCATTCTGGTGACCTTCGCGTCTACTTCCCGGTGCAAAGCGCCTTGATCAACCATGGCGACTCTGTTACTGAAGCCAACCATCTAGGCGAGCTCCCCTATGACAAGGTCCACGGCGACTGCGCTGTCATGGGCCGCAAGCAGACTGCCCAGGTCACTGGTGTCGAGGGCAACACCATCAAGGACGGAGTCATCTACCTCGCCGAGGCCGTACGCCCGGTGCGGAAGCACGACCTCGTCTATGTCTACGACATGGGCCACAAGTCCCTAATCGGACACGACCACCACGCTCTTGAGAAACGTGGCGGCAAGAAATCCTGTATCAACAACCACGGTGGTCCCAACTGCAGCGACAAATTCAAGATCCACAAGGGTCGCTGCAAGTTCAACAAGAAAGTCTGTATGGACTATAATGGCTGGGCAACCAACTGCAAGAACAGCGGCTGGCGAAGATACCTCAACTTCCCTGGAAGTGACTGTGACTACGCCCTCGGGCGCGGGAAGTGCTGGAATGAGGTGATGTGAATGGGTGGTAAGGGGGTAGTACCTTTGTATCTTTCTTTCTTTTCTACCCTTTTTTCCCCTTTCCGGCCTGTTTTCAAGTTGCGAACTGCAGACCCCAGCTTTTATGAAATATGCAGATGTGGGGTTGTGCTCTGAGGCGCCTTGTTCTTTTATAGTTTCTTGCGTTTCACTTTTTGTTTCTTTTCTTCTCCTTTTTTCCCTGCTTCTTTCTTTTGGCGATGTATCACGATTCACAATGAAATATAACGTTGACTGCTTACGACCCAACACAACTCTACAAGGTTTTTGACTTATGCTCGCTTCAAGTTTCGTATTTCTCGTATACATGAGGCAATTTATACACCCCTTATATGTAGGTATCGTGGGATAAAGCGTCATTCAGCTACTTTTTGCCCGCGACTAGTACTAGTAGAATAAACTTGGACTATGTTGTATCAGCCAAGAAGAGCTATATAAAGCCAAGATGAGAGGCTAGATTACAAAGCCTATACTATTAGTAGAAAGTCTGTATATTCAGCTGTACAAGCTTGCCAGCTTGGGAGGGTATGATAGTTCAGCAGTAATCCATAAAGGCCACTGCACAACATTTTGCTCTTGGCCTAGTGGAGTATTTAGCAAACATCAAGGGAATGATTATCTGTCAACAGTCAAAATACCTCAGTAACTGGCACCAAGCCATCTACTCCCCCGGTAGTCCAAGTATTAGACAGGCATAGTAATCCTTGAATTTCATTCCCGAAAAGTATAACATATCAAAAACTAAGATAGCGCGTGTGGGTATGAAAAAGGTATTGTGAATAGATCTAAAACTCTAATAATTTAACTCTTCCACATGAAAACCTTGATGAAGAGACCAAATGAGGTGGAAAATAAATCCGAAAAGGCCATCACAAACTCACTAACAAAACAGAATCCCTCATATTTTCTTGAAATCCCCCACTTTCTGCCTTTGATGAATCTTACCGCTTCGACCGCGAAGAGGCTAAATTTTCGTGGTCTAGACGAATTCGGACAAATATAGTTCTGGTAGCCTTTCACGCAGTAAATCCTCCATCTCCTTGTTCCCCGTTTTTTGTGCTTCCGAGATCAGATTGGACCTCCCGTCAGATCCCCTAGTACTAGCATAGATGACCCCGACACTGTATTCCAACAGCAACTTGGCCGCATCAACATGTTCATTTTCCACAGCGAGGCGTATGGCCGTTTTCCAGGGGGAGTCAACCATCTTCCAGTAGACAGGCACGCCTCCGTCTAAGATAGAGCGGAGACTCTCTGTATCCCCTTGCGAAGCCGCTATATGCAGAGGCAGAGATCCATTCTTTGATATTGGCTGCATAAGTCCTGGCCGGCATTGTTCGATTACCTCCCTAAGGTCAGGCGTGCAAAACAGATGAGCAAGCCACAATGTCGAACGCCGCTCATAATATTCGAGGTGGATGTCCGCACTATGGTTAAGGAGGCATTTTATTATGGCTAGCACTGAGGATGCTTCCCGGCCATCGCGCAAGTAGTTGCCCAATAAGTTAATAGCAATGTGAAGGGGAGCGAGCATGTACATGTGGTTATTTGACGAATCAACCTTCTGATTGACATCCGCCCCATACATGACAAGACGGCGAACAACCGCCAGTTGGCCGTTTTTACAGGCGTAATGAAGCGGTTCCATGCCAAGAACACCACGGCTGGAAACATTCGCTCCCTGCTCAATATAAAATTCCGCAAGGTTTTCATGATTGTTCTGTATAGCAAGGTGAAGTATCGATTGTTTCGTGTTAACATCGAAGATGTTTGCATCTGATTTGTCAGTATAAAGCCTCCTTACGATAGACTCGTCGCCGTGTGTTGTTGCCCGAAGGAGAAGGCCCCGTCTCTTTCTTTCTAGCGCTTCGCTTGTATTGAGCCAGACGTCAGGCATATAGTCAAGGAGAGTCTTCATCATCTCTATATTCGTAGTAAAATTGGCAAGGTCAATTATTTCACCTGTTGAAAGAGACATAGCTTCTGCCAGTGTTCGAGCCACGTCTTCCATCCCTGCAGCTAATGCGACATGTATTGGTAAGTACCCAAGACGGTCGAGAACCTTCAGGTCCTCAGAGTCTTGAACTGCTTGCTGAATACCGGCGAGGTCGCCATCCCTTGCACAACTATGAAGACGACTCCACTGTAAGCTGGCGGCAATCTCTGAAGTAGAAAACGACTGCTGTCGAATTAAACACTGTATCAAAGCTGGATTTCCTTCCCTTGAAATAATTGCACAACACGAATCACCCCTATTATTTTCAATATGTGTCGACGCGCCTACGTTCAGCAACAGTTCAACAACATTAGGAAAGTTCCCTGCCGCAGCAAAATGAAGAGCAGTCCATCCATTCTTGTCTTGGCTATCAACAAAGGATTTCAAGCCATCAAACTTTGATTTCTTTACCTCGAATCGACTAACCACTACCCCGGCGACACGCCCCAGTCCGCAAAGCGCAGAATAATGGAGGGGGGTTCGTCTGTCTTTATCCACAGTTTCCCACTTCCTACCCTTCATTATTAGAATAGACAGGGATTCACTGTGCCCGTCCACGCAAGCGTGCAAGATTGAAGCGTCATGTGAGTCCCGAGAGTTGGGTTGAAGCACATCTTTCAAGTCCATGCCGCAATCTATTTCATGCTCGTAGAGAGCTTTCGCCACAATCTCCGTCCGCTGGTGAGAGCGAACAAGTGACACCTTGGACGTGGAATTTGCATTGTGTATCGCTATAGCCGCAGTCTCCTGCCCCATGGTGCAAGTTTTGTCTGCAGCAGTTTTCCCATCTTTATCGCAAATGGATACATCAGCACCACGCGTAACAAGAATATTTATGACATCGACATAGCTGTGTAAAGTAGCTAGGTGTAGTGCAGTGAATCCCTGCTTGTCTTGAATATTAATAGATGGAATGGAACAAAGGGCATAGGTTGCCGCTTTGTGGCCATTAGTTGCTGCCAGGTGCAGTGGTGTTCTACCAGAACCAGCTATCGAGCTTGCAGTTCCACAGAGTTTAGAGAATGAAGTGGCTTTCAAAATGCTGGTGATGATTACAACATGGCCCCCGGAACTTGCCCAATGGAGAGGAGTCTAGCCTTCTGTGTCTAGAATCTCATCATTTTGCAGTTCGGTGCGGAGCTGCACAAAGCGTAAGACATGACCAAACGTAACAGAATGGCCGCCTGCTGCAGCTCGATGCGCTGGAGTAATGCCATGCTTTATCTGGGACGATAGGACTGAATCCGGCCTCCAGTAGCTTAGCGGCCACAGCAGCATGGCCCATCGAACACGCCCACCATAACGGACTTCGCTCTCTACTATCAACGGTTTGCTCTGCAGAATTCGCTATCAAAGCCGGAACCATTATATCCAAACCCAGATAGGCAGCGACATGAAGGGCCGAGAACCGGGAAGGGCAGATGACTGACTCTTGGGAATCGAATCGTCCCCAAGAAACCAGTAGAAACGCCACCATCGTTCCAGATTCTTAGGATGCCAATCCAAAAATATCTGGACAATGGCATCCGTTACATCATCCTCAGCTGAAGAACTAGCCGCATATGTTCGTGCCAGTATAAGCAAGAATAGGGGACTAGACATTGCGTGGGTAAATCATTTGAAGTTATCTCCCTAGCCTCCGAGTAATTAGAAGGCGATGGAAGGTCGGTTAAACTTTGAAACGATAGGTAGGTCAAACAAACTGCTGCTGCAAGTTGATGACCTGATTGGAAAGCCTTGACGCCATAATCTGCAGTAACCTCATGAAGTATTCGGTTTTCTTCGAGATACCGCTCCAGATATTGATGCACGGTAAAGTGCACGGTACTGATACGCCCGCTGCGAGTTTCGAGCAATGGCATACAAACAGCAGGAATAGTCGCTTCAGTATTAATAACCAATTTATTTTCATCCAGAAATCGATTTCCAGGCCGGATCGCGAGCATAGTTCGTATTTCTGCAACTGATAATGGTCGCCTAGCTATTGTGACCCAGAGCAGAATTTTGTGAGCTAGTAAGCGGCGAGGTTTGGGAAGGGCGTTTATGGCCTTCAGAATACTGTCATAAGTTGCATCAAGACCAATAGGTAATTGGTTCAGTGCATCAAGAAGCTCCTCCACTGTTGTTTGGGAGTGTAAATGGTCAAGCATCAGCTTCACACACAAGAACATCCCCTGGCAGTCTGCTAACCTTTCCCTTATCCGGGATTTCAAATCGTCACTCAAGGTTCCAAATTCAGCAGCAAGACGATGGGAGATATAGAGATTAATATCTGTTGCAATATCCGCTGGTTTCATCGGCATTCGCTGCACCTGGAGAGAGCACTAAATGGCCGGATTTCTGATATCCAAGGTCTCCCTACTGAAGACTACTAGCTTGTGTCGTCTAATGATATTGGGGAGAAGCCGGAGAAATTGCGCTCTATCTGCACATTCGTCCAATGCATCGATGGCAAAGGTACAAGGATGTATGGTGTCAAGGAGCTGCAAGAATAAATACGTTACTTCGTTCATGGTCCCCGAACGATATTCGTTCCCTTGCATAAATCTGTTGAAAGTAGGCGCGTTATCGGGCAGCTTCTCGAGGATTTGGATCAACCAAGAGCGAACAACTGATGATGTCGTATTTCGCTCCTGGTCACTAGCACGGAACATAAAATAAAAATTGTCCACGGCCTGTTCGTCCAAATGAGTGAGCAATCGCGAGAAAGCGACGGACTTCCCACAGCCGGGAATACCAATCACCCAAAGTGTCCGCATCTGGTCCTGCTGCAGCCATTCTGATACTTCGTCCCGTCCCAATATCCACTCGCAGGTTCCTGGTAAATGGTTCTCTTTCAGATCGGCCAATTCGACGGCGCATGAGCGCCCTCTGATCCATTTCTTTATAGACGTCAAATTCTCGGCTAAGAAAGCCGTCAGTCACCACACCTCAGGGAGTAACTTGGAACAAGAACTTACAAGAGGCTCGGGTATCAGCCTCAGTTCGGATGACAGAAATAACCTTCCTGCTTTCCTCTGCCAATTTTCTCTCTTCTTCCATCTTTATTCTTTCCTGGGCACTTTCGGTCATCTCTTCCTTGGATTCAATCATATACGCCACTCTCGCCTCTTCCTCGACAAGCCTTCTAAAACGCCGAAGTTCTGCGAGCGTATCTCCAAACTCTTGATCAAATGGCTTCCAGAGAGAGCCCAAAAAGCTACGCCTTTTTCTCTTGGCAAGTATCCTCCTCGCATCCATGCAGAACGTGATTATCTGCAAGTAGGTCGAACAGAGCGCATTCTGCAGCGGTTCACGCTTGCTGAACAAGACAGAATATGTGCCATAGCGCGGCAAGACATCGCCAATATGCTCCAGCATTTCCAAAAGTTTCACAAAGTATGCTGAGAATTGTTGCGCGGCCTGGATCCCATCTTATCAATTGCATGTCCTCCTGGGGAACAGAATTGGAGTTGCGCTCACCTGCAACAGAATGCGTATGGACCCCATAATGGACAGAGGATAGTCTGACTTGCATTCGATAAGACATCCAATGCCGTTCCATATTGCTCGATTGCTGCCACAAGGGGCTGGATCTTTTTGACAAGGTTTCCAACCTTGCTTCCGCTACCATGAGCGTGCTCGGCAATCTTCACAGTTGCTACAAGATCTGCAGCCGTGGAACTTTTCAGCAATGTTTTCTCCGTCTCGTTCAAGCCATCTGAGTACTTCGCAACTGCCTTTACCCAGGGGTCCATTGTTTTAACATGAAATGGAAAGAACCCGTGAGCATGGCAGTATATCAAGTTACTTCCTTCCCCTGATGAGATCGTAAGGCTGGCCTTGTATAGTCGAGTAGTACTATGATACTGTTTTCATCCAAGCTTCTGTCACAGTATCTAGACCATGATAGGAAGCCAGTAATAATAATCAGAACCCACAAATTTGAATACTCAACCAAACATAAAAAACAAACAATTCGTGACCTCGGATAAGGAACTATCCAAGCGATAATAATGATGTCCTCAGGCTCTGCTAGTAGCAGTTGCCCAGGGCTGAAGAACATGCCAGTCGCGGGGCATGGTCGATGACTAAACAAAATACCAGGAGTTCGACTCGGCTTAGCGCTGGCTCAAACACCACGGCCTTGCGAACGCGCATGCATGGTCAGCAATCGAGCAAGGCTGAGCTGATGGCACAGCTCTTAAGTGCCAGTGGCATGAAAGGAAAATGACATGGATCATGGACTGAAATCAACAAGGTATTATGTTCTTTTTTTTTGCGCCTTCGCGACAAAAAGCACCTGTCTATTGATACAGCTTTTACATCCCATGAAACACCAAAACGAAAAAATTGAAGTAAGAAAAATGGTGGGGAAGGGAAAAGAACAGGTATCCCCTCAGTAGCAAAATTCGCACACAATTCAGTTAGAAAGAATCAAGCGTCTTTTTTGAACACAGCATCCATGGCCTCGTCCAATATCCTCAGTCCGTCTTTGATCTGCTCGTCAGTAATAATCAACGCAGGAACAAATCGTAGACATCCATTCCCGGCCGAAATAATCAACATTCCGCGCTCCCTAGCCGCATTAATAATGTCTCCCACGCGGCTGGAATGATGCTCGGAAAGCTGTACACCAAGGATAAGACCTAGACCCCGAATCTCAGAGATTAACTCTGGATATTTCTTCTGAAGAGCTTCGAGTCCAGACTTGAAGGTTGCGGATCGGGCACGGACCACGGCTTGGAGCTCACTAGATGTGAGGCGGGTGAGGACGTGTTCTGCGACTCGGGAGCAAAGTGGGTTTCCGCCAAATGTCGTTCCATGGTCACCCGTCACGATATGTCTGCCAACGGTATTCCCTGAGACAATGGTAGCACCAATGGGAACACCATTGCCTAAAGCCTTGGCAGTTGTCATGATATCAGGGTGCGCAGGCTTGGATCCGTCCTTGGGTTCAAACGCAGGATGAGCATGCGCCCACAGGGAACCGGTGCGAGAAAGACCACATTGGATTTCATCGAATATCAGGACAGCACCAACAGCATCGCAGCGAGCACGGAGTGCAGTAAGGAACTCTGGTGTGGCCCTGTTGACACCGCCTTCGCCTTGAATTGGCTCAACGATCACACCGCATGTCTTATCTGTAATGAGGGTCTCGAGTTGCGCGATGTCGTTGTAGTTACCGTACTTGAATCCCGGGACCATGGGAGCAAATGGTGCCTGGTACTTGGGGTTGGGGGTTGCCGATAGGGCGCCGAATGTGCGGCCATGGAATGAACCTTGGAACGAGACGATCTCAATCTTCGATCCGGACGGGTCAAGAGTATGGCCAACTTTGCGGGCGAATTTCAAGGCGGCTTCGTTCGCCTCCGTGCCGGAATTGCAGATAAATGCTTGGGAAGCATCCCGCATAGCTCCAGAATCGACGGTGTATGATACAAGGAGCTGACTGAGAGAGCCGGTATATTTGTTGTGATAGAGGTTCGACGCGTGGATCAAAAGATGGGACTAGAGAGAGGACAAATTAATATAAATGTAACAATTCGCACGACGAGGCCGGCTCTCTAACCTGTTCAGAGAGGATGTTCGCAACGCCCTTATCCGAGTGCCCCAACGAGGTAACCGCAATGCCGGCCGTCAAGTCCAAGTATTGCTTGTTTTCCATATCCCATAAGTAGCATCCTTCACCAGCGACCATTACAGGAGGTGGCCTGACATAGGTTGAGACCATGAAGGGCGCGCGTTCATTTACGAACCTGCCCGTCGCAGAATCGGCTGGAGAGTCGGAATTTGGAAGTGAGCTCCCCTAGATGAACCAATTAGCAACACATAAACCCAAGGTTCACACTTCTGCAGCATGTCAATCCGCTTGTAGCACTGGGACTCAAACTCACATTCGCTGAGGCCGCTGGCCCTGTCGACGCATACCTCCATTGCTGCAGAGACTCGGATTGCGTAGAGAATCTAGTCAAGGGAACCCGCGGGCTCAATCGCTTTGCAGCCAGGCGGAATGCCATTCTTGCTTTTGTTCCGGTTGTGACAAAGTGCCAGCGGCCGAAGTGAGCTAAAAATATTTAAATATATGGTGAAGGTGGTCTATGGCTTGTGAGTGAGTCGGAGCTCCTGCGCGAGTCATCGGGAAATAGACGAATATTATCAGATCAAAATCATGTGGAAATACTCCGGAAGATTATTTATTCCCCTTATCTGATCGCCATTTCGTATTTACCCGAGCCAAAACCGAGAGCTCCGACGAACAACGGACAATAAGCAAACGCTTGCTTACCTTGCGCAAGAACGCTGCAAGCCACTCAGACTCACCCCTGACAATACACCCTTTTGAAAAAACAAAAAACAAATTGCGACAATGGCATTCCTATCAAGATTTCGACACCGGCCTTCTTCCTTCGCCCTCTCCTCCACCTTCTCCCCGCCATCTAGCCGAACTTTCTGCTTCACCCCCAAGCTCGGCTCAGAAGGCAGCAGCAACTCAAACCCCTTCGCAGACTCCCCCTCCCCACCGCGTTTGCCAAAAGAAGAGCAAGAAATCTTCGAGGAACTTCAACGCCGATCTACCGGCGCATTCAGTACCCCCCGCGCTACTCCAGCAGTAAACCAATCCCCCAGCTCCTCTACTGCGGAAACCAACAGCAACAACGCCACTGGAGAAGAAGATTTGCTGCATCCTGATGTTGTGCGCGGCGCAAAGCCGGAATTTGAAGGCGATGTGAATCCGAAAACAGGGGAGGTTGGCGGGCCAAAGAATAATCCTCTACGATGGGGCGCACAGGGAGATTGGAGCTTTAATGGACGAGTTACCGATTTTTAGGACTTGAACTACGTCTGGAGGGCTTCTAGATAAGCAGCACTGAGGACGGTTATAGCTGTCTTATACACTCGCGGACACACGGGCTGAAAAAACAAAGTGTGTAATAGGGCGTTAGGGATCTATTTTGTTTTTTGCGATGGGGGCCTGCTTCGGGTGTGAGCCGTGGCAAATGGGCTGAGCGAGAGGGGATGGTTATCTCCCTCTGAATCTCGCCTCCTAGTTAATGGCACCCTGTTCTCGACTGAAGCCAAAGTCTCGACGGCACTGATCTAAGGACGACTGTGGTGGCGCCGCAGTGACATGGACTTACTAGTGCTTCTATATGAGGATACACGAAGCAGCCATGGGGATCAGCAGTAATGCGATTTCGAGGGTGGAAAGTTGCATTGAATTGCAGTTGACTGTATATGCTGTACTATATACAGAATACAAGAGCATCGCAAAAGAGTCGCGCTCAAATTTGTACGATAGAGGTTTCGAAAAGTTGTATTTTTTTAATATTCTTTTCCCCCTTAGATGAGGAATCTTGAATCCTTCTTCCGTGAAGTGACGATATCCACCGTATGCGCTATATGAACGAAAAAAATGATCGGTACAGGACAATGCTTAGGAATCCTATGGTTCAGCGATCCATTGTGTTCCAAACACAGCTTGATGGGAAGGAGACTTGGGGGTTATATTCATGTAAAACCCCACTGCCAAAAACCCCTCTCTCCCACCGTCATCATAGTTGTCATGCCAAAACGCCACAAATGATCATGCCTCATTGAGTCGAGCCAGAATTGCCTTCCCCGCTCTACTATCATTGGCACGCCCAATTTCGTTGCTAATCCAAGCTCCAACCTTGGCCATTTCCTCCAAATTAATCCCCGTCCGCATCCCCAGACTGTGGAGTGTATGGACAAGGTCCTCGGTCGAAACGTTTCCTGTAGCGCCCTTGGAGTATGGACAGCCTCCCAGTCCACCAACACTACTATCAAAGATTCGTACCCCATGCTCAAGCCCCACCATCGTGTTGAGGAGTGCCTGGCCGTACGTGTCGTGGAAATGGAGCGCGAGGTCGTTGTTCGCTATCCCAGCTGCGGTGAGCGTCTGGAGAAGCTTAAGGGTCCGTGGTACAGTGCCCATTCCTGTAGTATCGGCGACGGAGACTTCATCGGCGCCCATTTCTAGGAGGGTTGCGGTAATCTCTGCAACTTTGTGCGGATTCACATCCGGACCCTCGTATGGGCACCCCAGGGCAACAGATACATATCCTCGAACACGAAGGTTCTTCTCCTTAGCAAGGGTGACAATAGGTTTGATCCGCTCCAAAGACTCGTCAATGGTGCAATTGGTATTCGCCTTTGAGAAAGCTTCAGTGGCAGCGGCAAATAGAGATATTTCCGTCGTATTACTTTCTCTCGTTGTAGAATTTGCAGTTTCAGAGGATGACAGCGCTTTGGGATCCAGTATCTTGACTAGACTTTCGAGACCTTTGATATTTGGAACTAGATAGTTGTATGCGACAGGATGGGGTGATTTGGGAGGTGATTCGAGTAATGTGGATAGGATTTCGGATGTGCTAGCCATCTAGTGATAAGGTTCTCAGCTCCAATTCGTCATTACGGTATAAACCCAGATAACCGTCCTCCAGCATGACCAACTTATGTGACTAAAACGGCGCAGAGAAGAACTACTGGCTTACCTGCGGTACCCATTTCTCCGGGACAAACGAGCCAGCCTCAATTGTCCTGACTCCAGTCATCGCAAGCCTTTCAATCAATTCAAGCTTCGTCTTCAACGAAATTGACTTCTTCTCATTTTGCAAGCCATCTCTAGCACCAACCTCGACGATGCGGACGTGGTCTTGAGCAGAACTGGCTTCCGCCGAATAGCAACGCCTGGCCTGCGCCAGACGGGGCAGTCGTGAAAGACGAGAGGCAGCTCTAATGGAAACCATTTTTGTTACAGAAGCCATCCATCAACTGAAATCTGCTTGAGACATAGCTTGAAGAGAATGGGAAGGAGAGCACATTCCCCAGATTGACGAGAAGCGGCTGGTCTTACTCCGCATCAACTGACGCCGGCTGGAGCTGAGCCAATCAGCTGCCTGGGAGCTTCACCCCTCACCCGCCGATAAGCGCGGTGGAGATCTTATGTCATCATGCCGCATTGGGAATTTGAAATTTATCAGACAGAAGACTGAGGAAGCAACACGCGAGAGAGAGCAGACACGCATTGGGGCCAAATATTTGATATTAACATCTAGTAGAACTCTGAAGAAGGTTGCCTGGTTGCATAAAATATCAATAACATGGCTAATCTCCCAGCGCCATCCACAACGCCCGCCCTCCTCCCTGCGTCTTCTGCCCCTCACAACCCCGCCGCGCAAACCAGAGTCCCGAAGAAAAGATTCGTTGGCAGGAGGACGGCAGACGCTCAGATACAGAAAGATGGGGTCACTCAAACGTCGAGTACAACGTCCGTCCAACAAGGTACACACAGTAAAGTCCTGAGCCTCCCCTTGCAGCAGACCACCCCGCTAACCTTTGCTCTCTTGTGGCAGCTACACCGCGACGCGCTCCCCGCGCATTAAATCAAGTACCTCCCGAAATCCTCAGTGATGAAGACATCCAAGCCGCCATATCCCTCTTGCCCTCAAACTACTCCTTCGAAATCCCCAAGACCATCCACCGCGTCCGATCTTCCGGTGCCACAAAAGTCGCCCTCCAATTCCCAGAGGGCCTCCTCCTCTTCGCAACCACAATATCCGACATCCTGACGCAATTCTGCCCGGGGATCGAGACACTGATAATGGGCGACGTGACGTACGGCGCTTGCTGTATCGACGATTACACCGCGCGTGCCCTGGGTTGCGACTTACTCGTCCACTACGCCCACAGCTGCCTGATCCCGGTCGACGTAACCAGCATAAAAACCCTCTACATCTTTGTCGACATCCGCATCGACACGCAACACCTCATCGCGACCCTAGAACGAAACTTCCAACCAGGAAAGACCCTCGCCGTAGTCGGTACAATCCAATTCAACGCCACACTCCACGGTCTCAAACCCGTTCTCGAACGCACCGGTTTCAAAGTCATCGTCCCACAAATCATGCCCCTAAGCAAAGGCGAGATCCTAGGCTGCACATCCCCACAACTGCGCGACGAAGACGAAGTCGATCTCCTACTCTACCTCGGCGACGGACGCTTCCATCTCGAATCCGCAATGATCCACAACCCTACGATCCCCGCGTACCGATACGACCCATACTCTCGCGTGCTCTCGCGCGAAACCTACCAACACGACGAAATGCTCTCAGTCCGTCGCGACGCCATAACCTCCGCCCGCAAAGCGCGGAAATGGGCTATAATCCTCGGCGCGCTGGGTCGCCAGGGGAATCCACACACCATGTCCATGATCGAATCCCATCTCACCTCCCGCGGTATCCCGTTTATAAATATTTTGCTCAGCGAGATCTTTCCGGGGAAGTTGGCGAGTATGCCGGATGTGGAGTGCTGGGTGCAGATTGCGTGTCCGAGATTGAGTATTGATTGGGGATATGCGTTTCCGAGACCCTTGCTGACCCCGTATGAGGCGCTGGTGGCGTTGGGGGTGAGAGAGGGTTGGGATGAGGCGAATGGGGGAGTGTATCCGATGGATTTTTATGCGAAGGAAGGACTGGGGAGGACGAGGCCGGATAAGAGGGTGCAGGCGGCTGCTTGATCGTAGGTATCTCATTTTTCTCCTTTTTTTGGATAGATGGATGACGTTATGACTATATGTATGGCTTTGCATGAAGGTCCTACAGTTGTAGGCCCAAACATATAAAAGAAGCACATTGGAAAAGTAACACACACCATAATGAGCAAGTTTTTGCATTTTCATGCAATAAAAGAAAAGAAAATCTGCTATTGCTAGTTTGTTCGTATCTTCTATGTTGAGAGAGAAGGAAGCCAGCGTAACAAAACCCTCCCTGAAAAGGAAAAAGGTCAAAAACACATCATCACCTCGTTTCATCCGCACTATCCATATTGATATCGCTCGTACTCCCCCTCCTCAAAGCAAGGATATTCTTATTACTCCCATTATGGTTATTATTCCCCATATCATCCACTGCCCTTTCAGCCGCTCTCCACCCAGACACCGCCTTCTCAACATCATCACACATTTCCAGCGTGTCCTTGATAATGCCACCTTCCTCGGGTTCAGAAATCTGCGTTCCCTCGCGAGACGTCACGTCGCTTCGCATCGGGAACGCTGGACCAAAAGTCTGCTCGGGAGTGGGGTTGAACATAACTGCGTTGGCAAACATACGGGTGAGTTCCTTTTCCAGCTGGGAGGAGTTGACGATAGCCTTGGGGGGTATGAGGTCCACTGTCTTCTTGAGTAAGAGGCCATTGCTCTTGGCCGGTGTGCCGATACCGGGTCCAGGAGACTCGACGTCCGCACTGGGCGTGTTTACCGCCTCGGTGGCTGCTGCGACTCCTCTGCTTCCTTGGTGAATGGCAGATTTTATGGATTTGATATCTTGTGGCCGATAGATGAAGTCTTTATACCCTGGCGCATCTCGCTCTGTCAATGGCTTTGCGAATATTGACGCATGTTTATGTGCGGCGATGTCGTTCATGATAGGGGCACTAGTGCGCGGGAAATTGCGAGTGCATTGTACATATTGGACTGAAAGGCGATTAGACTCAACAGACGAGTCATCAGGCCCACGTTTACGCTTCCGACCACCACCGGCAAAGCTTTCATCCATGCGACTAGTTCCAGCTGTCGTCTCTGGTTCGTCAGCAAAAGCAGATGGCGTCGTTGGGAATTCGCGCTTAATTTTGGGATGTGCGGCTTGGCCTGCCTCTGTTGCTTCAGTCATAGTATCATCCTCCCGAGATGCAACTGATAGACCGCGACTGCGGCTTCGCGTCGACATAGCAATAGGAGAAGCCGCTGGACTTCCAACCCCTCTACCCCGAGTGGCTGAGGTAGTACGCCGACGTGTGGCGCCAATGGCATCAGTCCCCCGAGCTTCAGGACCGCTCTTTTTCTTTCGAGTTGGAGGCTTCGGCTTAGGGCTCGGTACTTTGAGGCGGTTTTCATATTTCTCGATCTCTGATCCAGGGGATGGCGCTCGTTCACTAATAGGGCTCACATCTTCAGCACGGGGCTGGACTGGAGAGCCAGGTGACTTTTCCAGAAGTATTGGCCCAGGCGATTTCCAAGGCGTCAGCGTTCCCGCTGTATCCAAAGACGGTCGGGGAGGGCGCCGGTTGAGCGATGCTGAGAATGACGGGGTAGTGATCGCCAATCTCCCGGCGCCCATAGGCGTAACCGGAACACTGTCGCGCACAGCACCTTGCGCTGATGTTGCAGTCTGAGGTGATGGCCTCGTCTGCGACGCATATGGACTCTGAAAAACTCTGTTGGGATCCGGATATGGGTATGGAGCTAGGGGGCCTTGCGGTACTGATTGGGGGGAAAGATGATTGTTGGGATAGGGACCATTTGCGTAAGGAGAAACGTGGGCTTGCGGTGTCTGAGGAGTGGGATGTGGTGACCATGGCTGTTGGAATGTTGCACTCTGCGCTGCCTGAGACGCTGGAACTTGCGGGCGAGGAAACTGCGGCGTCATTTGCAGGGTCATCATGTGTGCCTCCTGTGGACGACGATGTGCGGTGTCTGGCGCGATAGGTTTGGGCTGTAAAGCTGCGCCGGTTGATGGTGGTCTGGACGAGGGTACAGCAGCAGCCACAGGGGCTATAGGGACGTTAGCAGTCTGTCCCCGTACCTTCGTACTATCCAATGGCAATCCGTTTTGAAATTTCGAAATGGCATGGTCTGTTCGCGCCGTTGGATGCGGAGACGAAATCTGTTGTGGTGTGGTCTGAGCTGACATACTAGGTGCTCCGTTGACGTGACCAGGGAAAGGTTGAAGAGCAGGAACTTGGACTTTAGCTTGGGTCGCAACGGGATGGGGCACCTGAGGTGCAACATTACTCGGTGGTTGGAACGCAGGCGTCGAAACAGGTGGAGTTATCCCGCCAGGACGGGGCAATTGAATCTGCGGGGTCTGGCCACTTTCCTTTGGCACAGCTTCCGTCGCAATTCTGTCAACCCGATCCCCGAGAGTAGTTCCTCGAACGGCCTGACCTGCTGTAGGTCCATCTTCTGCCTTTCCTCCAGGAGCTCGTACGCCAGGTGCAGGTTCGAGTTGACGAGTTTCCCGCGGTTCTCCAGATGGCCCTGCGGACGTGGGTGTTGCCTGGCCAGATTCAATACTTTGTAACCCCCTGATTTCATCCTTGATTACCCTGTATCTGCGCTCTTCCTCCTGAATCTCCTTCGTAACACGTTCCTTGTACCTGGCATATAGACGGGACACGAGGTTCGGGACTACCGTAGAATGCGCGATGTTCGAGGGATGCTGTATCTTCCGCTTCTTGGAATTGCCTGGACTGTCTGACCCATGACCATTTTGACTTTGGCTCAGTGCCTTCCCATCCGATTGCTGAACCTCCTCATTTATCAAATCGTTATACAGCTGCTCCAGAGCCTGTGGACTCAGCCTATTCGTATCGTATGTCGCATCTTGCTGGATGAACGGATTGCTCTTTAGGAGTTCGGAGATCGAAGCGAAGCTAGTCGGACGGGTCTCAAATGCTGCCAGGGATTGGAAAAACAGGAGCGATTCGAATGGAGTATAGGACGACAATGAAGGCATCCCCCATTGCCAGTCAAGCCGGCCAGGAAGGGCGTTGATGTTCTTGGGTATGGGAGCCACGGCGAGCAGGAGAGACGAGTGTCCAGGAAATGAGAGAGTATTGGATCCACTTTAGACCATCACGACATGTGGTTGTAGCGCGTGAGTTGACCGAACGATGAGGTTCAAACGGGATAAAGGAAGCGTGAATGATAAATATAATGTCCACGCGATATTTCTTTGATGGCAAGTGACTCTGGACTCGTTTGACGTGATGACTGGATAAAGGGCCGTGAACACATGAAGGGAGACGCAACATCCAAGATCGTGACAGACTGGGCGAAAAATTGGCAGCGAATGGGAGGCGATGTATCACGTGATACCGGGTCCAGAGATCAGCCAAAGCCATACCCTGTTGGGCGGTACATCCCAGTCCCCTCCAAATACTAGCGGTAGCTCGTACCTTCTTTCTCAGGGGGATCAGACAGCGAGGGATGGAGCCTCTTTGTGTCTTCGGCAGGGAAAACAGAAAAATTATGTTGACGGGCCCCTTTTCCTTCGCTGCCCGGTGTCTGTTCCCACCAAATACCGCCCACACTCCTCACTAGTCCTCGATGGCGTTGCTTAGCCCGCACTCCATCATTGACCCCTTCTCTCGGCTGCTGGTCCAAGCTGCTGTCTTTGTTCCGTGAGGCTGCATCTGACTGACCTTAGTTTTTAGCTTACTCTCCCTCCATCCCTCACCTGTTATTTACTTCCCTGCTGTCACTGCTGCCACAGGATACAGACCTCTCGTCAACACCAATCTCACAGGGCAACTTTCGTGTCTCGTGTTTTCCATTTTTCTCCACCCTCATATACCGTACATATCCGTCTGTTTATGGGAGCATCGATTCTCCAGAGCAGCCCCTTCATTTTCGATTCTCAGCTGGCTCTGGTCTCAACAGCCTTGCCCCCATCCTCATAATATCGTCTCCGCAAGCCTCTCTTATACATACTCTACAACCAACTGCCGCATATCCTAGACAATATGTCAGACACAGAGGAGAAGCCGAAATCCAGAGCGCGCCCACAGTCGTGAGTTTGTTCCTCCTCTAAATCCCCGTTTGCTATCTTGCATCTCTAACCCATCCGCCAAATGCAGACTTATGGCCCAAAACTTCTCCGCACAGCTCGATAGTCTCTTCATGCTCGACAGCGATGTCGACACCCTTGCACAGTCCATCCATTACAAGTACGTTAGTTGTTGAAGCTTTTTCGAGCCAGCACACGAGCCCTGCTCCAGCGTTTTCAACCTCATGAACATTCGATAGACCACATCCACCCACTTATTATTGTTACTTTCTCTTCGGACGCTAACAGTGATGGGGATAAAAGGAAACAAATGGTGACAATTCAGAGTCGTGAGCTCGAGGCTCTGCAGGCGAAGATTCGAGAGGCGGAAGAACGACTGAAAGAACGGGAGACTCTCGGCACCATTTCAGACGCGGGTTCGAGCAAGCAGCAATCATCCGACGATACCGAAAACAAAGACCAGGACGTCTACTCTCCCACCTCAGATAGTAGCGGCCACCCGTCCGAAGGGGGAGGGTCAGCAACGACGGAAGCCACATCAAACGATGACCACGACGATCAGGATACGATCAAGGGTATGGACAAGCAATCTTGATGGTTGCGCACATAGTGGTTTGGTATAGGGGTTATGTTTCTGTGGTTGGGCTGTGCCTCTCCACCCGAATACCCATATATACTTTGTCGTCAAAGGTCTCCTATAAACATTATACCCTTTTCATTACAACGGTTTTTGTCGCGTCGGTCCATTGGTTTTTGTCATCACCACGTTGGCTATCGGGAACATTATGGATATTGATCATGTTAACGCTCCCCCGCCCAATTTTTGCATTCAATGGCGCTTGGTTGGAGCCGCACATTGGGAAAAGAGTGGGAGAGGAATTTTTACCTGATAGCTTTGAATACCCATCCCCTTTTACCTCCATGCCAACGCAGCATTTTGTTCGTTTTGGCCTTACCTGATTCTTTACCGTTTTTCTCCTTTCTGTCCTTTTTTTGTTGACAGTCCCCCTAATCTCGCCCCTTTTAATACCCTCTTTTTTTCCTCCTCTTGTCTTGTTATATCGAGCCAGCGGAGAGAGATTTTCTTTGTATATTTAGAAAATTGGGCAATAATAATATGAATGACGCTGTGGAGGTTTGGAGCTTTTAGTTTGCTCCTTTTGTTGCACGAAGTTGGTTTATCTTGGAGTTGATGTTCATTTTTGTGACTTTATTGGCTGGTGGGAGATTGTGTCCCGTGGTTAGGTGCTGGTTGGGTGCTGGGGGGCTTGCATCATGCCATGTGATGGTATGCGTCTAAATACCTAGGTACATAGGCACATATCTGACGGGTACCTACCTTAGGTATGCCGCGTGGGATACCCTGGAGATGTCCTACGTGGGATATTGCCTACCTACCCGCTACAATGTCCTCACTCTCCTCACCTCAGGCCCCTCCATCACTCGCCTACCCCACTAGTCACCATCTCAAAAGCAACATCATCAGTTCTGTCAAGCTTATACAATGGAGTCATTTCCCATGCATTAGCCAGAGAACTGGGTCACCTCACTCAAATTAAAGGGGAGGGCCGCATCCCCTATTGTGAGTCCTCCTCTGCTCATCTATTGCTTACCTTACTTTCCCCAAGTCAAATCTCCCATTCCTATATCATCTTAACCCTACATAGAGACTCTGTACAATGGGGAAGAAGCTCACTCTTGAAGACAGGTTTCAGTTCAGGGGCAAGCAATCCATTCAACCTTGGAACCAGGGAACCTTGGAACAAAGAGGAAAATGCCTCATTCGGATATGATGAAACATGATTTCCTATTGGACACATTATAGCCAGTCAGAATCCGGGAACAAGCTATTAATTCCATTGGCCAATCAGAAAATAATGTTCTTCTAGCCACCTCTATTGCAACAACCATTCCGGCCACAAGCTGCTTGTCCCCTGCGGAAACGCCCAATGGGTTTGCAAAATACTCCAGCGCAGAGCTGAAGCGTACCTCTTCCTGTTTTCTCGATGGCTTCAGCTTCCCCTCTCCTGAAGCTAGGCCAGTGTCTCACAGGTGCAGTCAGTACATATACCATCACGAAGCAACTTGGGGAATTCATTTGGTTGGGAAGGTACACTCTCCTTTCTATCTCTTTCCATATTGCATTGGTGCCAAATAAATTGTAATTCTTATATTTACATACGTGCATTGTTGATAGTAACAAAGTTGGGCAACCTGTCGTGATCAAGTCCGCGCGTCATTTCCGCATTGGCAATGAGCGAGACATCCTGAGAAAATTCCAGGCCAAAACACACCTACGTCCTCTAGTTGATGAGATAATTGACCCAGCGGACCCGCCTGCCGTTGTTTTGAAGCATCTTGATGATGATCTACTCAATGCTTCAAACACCAAGAAGCTTAATGGGAGAGAGATCAGATATGTATCAAAGAAGATTCTCGAGGAATTGAAGGTACTGCATGAAGATGGATATGTGCACACAGGTTGGGATTATCTCCTAGATAAGCCTTTGAGTAGGAGCGCGAGTTTCTAACAGCAAAGACACCTGCAGATATCAAAATTGACAACATTTTGGTGAACTATGCGCCGCCTCCCCAGAGTGAAGATGGACAGCGCTTCACCGACGTCCAGCTTGCGGATCTTGAGACCACTGTCCACGTAACCTCCAGCTTCTGCAAGGACCGTGATGGAATTGGGACACCCATCTGGCGGAGCCCAGAGGCGCAGATGGGACTGCAATGGGGTCCACCAACCGACATTTGGTCATTCGGGGTAATTGTCATATCCATGATCTGGGGTGACAACTTCTTTATCTTCAAACCAAAAGTACCCCGCGGCCACGAGGATTATGAAATTGGGATTGTGGCGAGATACCACATCTATTTCGGACCGTTTCCGGAAAGGTTTGCTGATCTTATGGACCAGGGAACGCTGAGGGTGCTGTCGCTTATCATAAATGATGTGCCACCTGAGAAAGTGAAACCTTTCATACTGGCTAGCCGGCGGGAGATTTCACTAGAGGACAAGGAGTTTGTGTTGAAGATAATGAAATTTGATCCGAGGGATAGGCCGACTGCAAAGGAGCTTCTCGAAGACAAATGGTTCGATGCAATATGAGCGGATCGATACCCACGGATTGTGAAGTCATAAAATGGAGTGAAGATAATGAATAAGTCATATCGACATCTGTTCTGTCAGGCCAACGGGACGCGAATCTTAGACACGACTGACCAGCGTCCATCCAAACCCTGCGCGATGCAACTGGTACATATCTAGCGCAGGCCAGGACGCCACCTAGTCCGTAGGCGATGAGATACACTCTGGTAGATTATCCCGCCCAGCAACGATTGTCCATGGAGTGGAAAAGTGGAATTGAATTTCACATTTCTCCCGGCATCCAAATCAACACCTAAACGCTTTAGGCGCGATGGACATGGTGGCCAAAACGAAGATATGTCACTAACTGGCATGCCTCACCGACATCCTTTGTTTGACCACTTGTCCCATGGTGTCCACTGGTGTGGTCATCTTTTGAAGCATTCAGTTTGGACAGAGAGCATTCATGTTCCTGGCTGCATCATCAGAAAATTAAGTGATGTGTGGAAATCTATTACATTTAGCATTTATTTTTCATGTGTACTAAATAATAAAGCTTCTTCATATCAGATGACTTCTATAGACTACTTGAGAGTTGAGCACACACTCCAGTAGAAAATCTATACATCTACCAGATGAACCTTTCATCTTCAAGCCCAAAACCGACAGGCTATGAGCAGGAGATTAATCTGCCTATCAGTAACATTCCCCTGACGATTACATATTAAGGGGCTAAAACAACGGGTAGAGAACTCTTGGAGATTTATAATATCATTTCTCATATCTGAATGTTGAATAAAGTATTCTAGTTCCAAGCTGGCAAGCTCTTAATCACTCATAGATTCCCCCTCAAGCCTTAGGCTGTAGTAACCATGTTGATATAAGACCACAAAAAGGCTACATGCAGCAACTAACCACCCTTTGCAAACTTCTTCAAATTATCCGACGATCCGTTCCAAATATTTCCATCACCGGGATTCGGGCTCGCATTATCCGTATATTGCCAGAACGAGTGAAACGACCAGCCATTGGGGATTTCCCCAACCGAAGATGCGTAGCGAGCGACCCACAGCGGGTTCTCCGCACCAAAGGCGCCGCTGTTACCTGTGCACGTTGTCCACCACGAGGTGGAGGTGTAAATGACAGGCGGGCGACCTGTGCGAGCTTTGTAGGTGTTGGAGAAATCGCGGATCCAGTTCACCATTGCGGAGGCGGAGAGGCCGTAGCAAGTGCTGCCGTAGGGGTTGTATTCGAGATCAACGACACCGGGTAGAGTGATGCCGTCTGCGGACCAGCCACCGCCATTGGAGGCGAAGTAGGTAGCTTGGGCAGCACCGGTGCTTTTATCGGGTAGGGCGAAGTGGTATGCGCCTCTGATCAAGCCGACGTTGGTGGCACCGGTGTATTGGGAGTTGAATTCTGGGCTCTTGTAGTTGGTTCCCTCTGTAGCCTGGGCGCGAGAAGAGATGTTAGAACATAAATGGCTTGGAAAGATGAGGCAATAGTACCTTGATATAGACAAATTGTATCCCATTGGCCTTCACCTGCTGCCAATTGACACTAGGCTGCCATCCCGAGACATCAATCCCGTAAACGGTTTGTGCAGAGGCAGATGTAAGGAGGGTAAGCCCTGCTAACAGGGACGGCAGTTGGAAGCGCATCTCTTCAAAGATAGTGAGAATAATCGAATGTCGTCACTAAAAAGTGCGAGATAGGAGTTCGAGAGTTTTGACCCAGCCGCCCTGGATGTGTAGTCTGCAATGGCACTTCTTTGCTTGATAATTTGGACTTTCTCAAAGAATTCCCATGGGCTTTATATGTCTTTCGGTATCCGAAAGCCCAATGAACCCATGCCTTCTATGTGGTAGACTTACACAGTAGGTGCATAGAGTAGTATGTGACGAAACCTCGACCGGGAAACAAAATGCCCATTTTGGTAGATCGTTTCCAATTATGATCGTCGTTATGCAGCTACGTAGTATCGAGTACTATCGACTGATACTCGAAGCAGCGGGTCCCTGGTTGACAAAGCCAGCCAGGGGTTCCAGCGAATAAATCTCGAAAATTGGCCCATGCGGGATGGATGTAACAATAAAACACCGAGGTAAAGCTTGACACTGTTGGAAATTCAACTGATATTCACAAGCCTGAGACGGATTGCTATGCTAGCTCAGCATCCTCCCCCCTGCTGTCCATAGATTTGGTGGGAAGAGAAGATGCAACCTATTCACGGAGTAAATAGGCTAGTCTCCGTAAAGAGATTGTGCTTTCAAATCCGCTTTTAAGGCACAGTCAACTGTTCGGTGAACAATCATACCAGGTAAAGATCGGACACTGCTTGCTAGAATCTCTGGATTCTCAACTCAGAACTCTCAACAGTCAGCCGTCAACAGGCGCAATCACTGGCTGGTTTTGCTATCAACTACTTGATAATTGAAAGATGAAAGAGCCTATATGTAGTAAACTGGCAGAAAAACGGATTGGTGATCTAAACACCTATACACTACTTCGTTTAGCAAAAGTAAGAGATAGAGACAAGCGATATCACCAGCACGCGTTGGAGGTCATGTCTCGGCGCTGGTGGTAGTTTATGGATGCAGGGTACTATATTGGGGGGGAACTGTCTCGAGACTCGAGTACCATCTCGGGAACTCCTGAGTCCTCAGTCGTTGACAAATGCAGCGGTCCCTGTCTGGTCCCTGTCGGCGGATTCGACGGGTGGGGTGTTTGGTTGGTTCGCAATGGAGTTATCTGCTCACTTGTTGGGCGATGGCCAGGGTGGTCCCTGCGCTGCATGTTTGCTGGGGTCCTGTGGAACGATGACGTTGGCGATGAGAATCGAAAACTTCGAAGCTTGTTTAGGCACATTGCAACATCCAGCTCTACGCAACTCTCACCACCGGTACTTTCCCGCACACTTATGTGTGGTTTACTTTCGAGAGGAAATGTGTACCTAAACCCCTGTTCTGCTACCATTGAGCTTCTGTTGTAATCGCCTCTTACGTTATCATATACACTCGATATTTACCCCGCAGCCTCCTCCACCCGCCATGGTCGTCATCGATCATCACGAGTACCTCACTGAGGAAGAGAAGCGCCTGAAGGAGGATCGCGATCGAACAAAGTATTGGAAACGATGGGGACCATATGTTTCGGAACGGCAATGGGCGACAGGTATAACCGCCCACAGCATTTCCACTTGATAGTTTCTTGATCGATTGCTGATCGGGTCAACTTCGACGCAAAGTTCGAGAAGATTACTCGTAAGTACCTTCATTGTGTCTCTCTCAATTTAGTATGCAACCCAGTAACTAATATATGGTTGCTGCAGTGAGGATGGAGATGCATGGAGCTGTATGTCTTTACTAGATATCCTAGCCTTGGATTGGCAAGCCCAAACGCCTAACTGACCGTACGATCTACCAGACTTCACCCACGACCACGCGAGATCGAGAGCCTATCGCTGGGGAGAAGATGGAATTGCTGGGGTATCTGATACCCATGGCCTACAAAACATTGCCTTCACGTTTTGGAATGAAAAGGAGTAGGGTACACCCTGTCCACTTTTTGCTGGAATATACCTGTTGATACACCACCACCTGCTAGTGATTTCCTGAAGGAGCGATTATTCGGGCTCTCGAACCCCCAGGGCAACCACGGAGAGAGTATCAAGGAGGCTCACTTCCATCTTGACAATGTCCCAACGGTAATCTCTACCCCCCGAGCATAGCGTGTGTGACCTTTCAAGCTAAGATCAATTCCTACTAGCATTCGTATATGAAGTACCTGTACAAGTACCCACAAAAGAAATTCCCTTACGAAGACCTTGTTGCGGAGAATGCTAGGCGTGGGAAGGAGGATCGGGAATATCAAATTCTGGACACCGGGGTATTTAACGATAATCGTTACTGGGATATTTTTATAGAGGTGGGGAAGGAAGATGACGACGAGTTACTCTTCCGGGTTATCGCGTATAATCGAGGGCCAGAACCCGCCCCATTACACATTATACCTCACGTTTGGTTCAGGAACACATGGTCGTGGGGACATAAGGAGTCCAAAAAGCCATCCATCCGTCAAACTAGCCCTTTACTGGTACAGACGGATCATTCTACCATCGGCACGCGCTACGTACAACTATCGCCTTCGCCAGCCCCTGATTCTGCAAAGGAAAATATTGAACCACGCCTACTTTTCACTGAAAACGAAACCAATGTCGATCTCATGTATGGTCAAGAAAATCCTCAGCCTTATGTCAAAGATGCATTTCACAGGCACATCGTCGACGAAGAAAAAGGGGTGGTAAACCTAGCTGGTGAAGGGACTAAATTTGCGGCGTGGTACGCGTTTGACGATGGGGATGGAGTCCCACCCGGAGAATGTGCTGTTGTTCGTTTCCGATTATCCAAGAGACCCGAAACCTTTTTAGACGAAGAACTTCTGGATGATACCCTCGAGAAACGCAGCTCGGAAGCTGACGAATTCTACTCCCGCATCAGCCCTTTGCCTATGGCGGAAGATCTAAGAAACATCCAAAGGCAGGCTTTCTCGGGCATGTTATGGACAAAGCAACACTATCATTTCATCTGGGATCAATGGGCGAACGGAGACCCAGGACAGCCACCTCCACCTTCTAGCAGGAAGGCTATCCGAAACAAGCATTGGAAGCATCTACATCTAGATGACATCCTCTCAATGCCTGACTCATGGGAATATCCTTTCTTTGCGGCATGGGACACTGCTTTCCACTGCATCCCGCTGGCTATGGTTGATCCTGATTTTGCTAAGAAGCAACTTGACCTGCTCACAAGAGAATGGTACATGCACCCGAATGGCCAAGTACCAGCGTATGAATGGAACTTTAGTGATGTCAACCCTCCTGTCCATGCGTGGTCTGTTTTCAGGGTATTCAAGATTGAAAGAAAGATGTATGGCCGTCAGGACCTAGATTTCCTCGAACGCGTCTTTCAGAAACTCTTGCTCAACTTCACATGGTGGGTGAATAGGAAGGACTCAGAGGGCAAAAACGTTTTTGAAGGCGGATTTTTGGGATTGGATAATATTGGACTATTTAACAGATCGGAGCCGTTGCCCACTGGAGGAGTCCTGGAGCAGGCAGATAGTACTGGCTGGATGGCATTTTACTGCCTGTCGATGCTAAATATCGCACTCGAACTGGCTAAGCATCGCCGAACCTACGAAGATAGTAAGTCAATCCTTTGTTTGTATGGTCTCATACATAGGCATGCTAACGAGAAAAACAGTTGCTTCTAAGTTCTTTGAACATTTCCTCTTGATCAGCGATGCAATGACATTTACAACAGGTGAACGTGAAGCATCCTTATGGAACGAGGACGATGGGTATGTAGCCCTTACCCCAACTCTGCTGTTTGATACCATCCTCTAAACTACGCCCCCAGGTTTTACTACGATGCAATATCATGGGGTGGCCCCTGGAGCCAGCAAATGGCTGTTCGATCGCTGGTCGGGTTAATTCCCCTCTATGCCGTAACCACCCTCGAACCCGAGCTCATCAACAAATTCCCATCTTTCAAACGACGCCTGGACTGGTTCGTCGAGAACAAGTACGACGTTGCAGAACGGAACATTGCAAGCATGAAGCGTCGAGGCAAGGACGACAGGCTACTCCTCGCCCTCGTAAGCAGGGACAGACTCGAACAGATTCTGAAAAAAATGCTGGACGAAACCGAGTTCCTCTCTGATCACGGGATCCGGTCTATGTCCAAATATCACGCTGAGCACCCATACTCGATGGAAGTCAACGGTCAAGAGTTCAAAGTTAGCTATGTTCCCGGAGACTCTGACAGCGGTCTCTTTGGCGGAAATAGCAACTGGAGAGGTCCCATATGGCTTTGCGTTAACTTTTTGCTTATAGAATCTCTTCTCAGATTCTACATGTTTTATGGTGATTCGTTCCAAGTAGAATGTCCCACGGGTTCTGGAGAGTATATGCATTTGGGACATGTTGCGGAGGAAATCCAACATCGCTTGCAGCATCTATTCGTTCGAGGCGATGATGGTCGGCGTGCGGCGAATGGCGGAAACGACACGCTCGACTTCGACCCGTATTGGAAGGATCATCTCTGGTTCCACGAATTCTTCGATGCTGATACAGGTCGTGGACTTGGTGCGTCCCACCAGTGCGGCTGGACTGGATTAATTGCCAAAATGGTCCATGATACAGGGTGAGTCTCATCAAACTTTCATGGTCTCCTACTAACCGCTCCTTGCATGCACAATAAATAACTAACAACTGGATCACCCCTTTCGTAGTCTATCCTGCCGCCTTCCCCAAACCCCTCGAACCCCAGCCACAGCAGCATCGCACTATTTCGACGACATATTCTCTCGCTCCGCGAAACCCCGCCACACCCACACCACTGCCACGAGGCCATCGCACATGCACATGCGCCGCGCATCAACCAGCCGCTCCATCGGACGCCGGAGCAGCTTTGCCAGCACCACGCACACTGCGGGCGAAGGAGGAGCAACAGCAGCAGCAGCAGACTATAATAGCGTGTATATGGGTAGCAGCGGTGGCGGCGATGAAGAAAATAAGAGCAGCGGTAATAAAGAGTTCGATCCGCATGTTGTGAATTATATCACGAGCCAGATGGAGAGGTTAGCGAAGAGGGATTCTATTGCGGCGTATGAGGATGAGTTTAATGCTAGTATTGATGAGAGCTGAGTTTCCTTTTCTTTTCTTTTTTGGTGCTGGGTGGATATGACATGTATACGATAATTTAGTGGTGATCTATACTGCTTTTCATGTGCGTTTGGTTTCTTGATTTATAGGGTTTTGGCATATGATATCACGTATAGAGAGGGGGGATTTAAAAGCAATTGGAAACCTGGGATCAAAAAAAAATGGATATTAGATTTTCTTTCCCTGTATGTAAATGGACTCTTCGATAGAAGGAACTTTTTTTTGGTCCCGTAACTATATAGCCGGATAAAAGAGGAACTTCCCAACCAACATACGATATTACCTCAAAAGTATCAAAGCAATGAATAGCAGTTCAAACTGGATAGAATTTCTATCAAATGACACTAGTGGGAAGGGAGGTGAAGGAAGAAATGAAGGTATGGTTGACCTTTATTCTAGGTAATGAAATTGGCACTTCAATTCAACTGTACAAGTAAAAGTACACAATCCAACCCAAGAGAGGCCCCATCTTCTGCAATCTCCCCATGGGAAAAAGAAAACATATTCAAGAAGCAATGCCCCCTCTCCTCTATGGGAGGTTTAAGAAAAGATATGAAAGAGAAAAAAAGAAAAGTATTTCTATTTATTTCAAGATAGTTTCAATAGTAGACACATAGGGGATGAGAGGTAGAGAGGGGGAGAGAGAGAGACAAGAATATACAAATATTTACACGAGATCGGTGAGAGCCTTGTTGAGCTTAGCAAGCTTGGACGAAACGCTGAGATCGATGGTTCGCTCTCCAATCTCGACGACCAGACCGCCAACAACGTCAGGGTTGACCTGGAGATTTTTTTGTTTCCAATGGTCAGTTTACAAAAAGCAAAATCAAAATGTGGAGGGGGAGAGGGGACGTGGTAGGGGGACGTGTAATGGTAGGGCCGGGGGGGAATTGATGGGAGTATATGTAACGAACCTTTGGCACGACCTTGAGCTTCTTGCCCTGGCTGTATTGGGACTTCGAAACAGCGGCTTCGAGGCGTTGAAGGCTCTTATTATCGAGTTTCTATCAATTAAAAAAATAAGATGTTAGTAACCCAGCAAAAAATCCATACTCATAACACTGGACGACCATCCCGCAAAAAAAAGAAGAAACAAAGATGCAATGGCATCTTCCACATCAATTCAATGCCTTGATATCCCGTACCTGAGCGCTAGTGATAACCAAGTCAATCTCGCCGCGATGAGCACCCATAAGGGTAGAAAATTTCTCGCAAACGCCCTCCAAGACACCAAGTCTGTTGTTCTCCGCGAGGGTAGACAAGAAGTTCTTTATGATATCGGACTTTCCGGGTCCACCAGCGACCTTTTGGAGTTCCTCGACAATCTGGCCCTTATCGGCGGCGGACAGAGTAGGAGCTCTGAGGATGATGGGCAGTTTGGCATCCTTCTTAAACACGTCTCCGAGGGCATTGAGCTGTCTGGAGGTCTGGTCGAGGGCGGATGACTTGGCTGCTGCGGTATACTGATTATCCGAGGAAGAGAAGAAAAGGTTAGAATTCGGTATATTGTCTTTGCCAATTGGGCGGTGGTTCATCGACCAATTGAACAGGGGAATAGGGACTCAATGGCGCACCAGAGCACTGGCATATGTGCCGTCAACACCGAAGAGGGCGACAGGAGGCTTGGTTTCCTGAGCGGGTGTCGCATAGGTTCTCACTCCGTTGATGGCAGCAGTGCGTGGGATGGAGGAGAATTGGTGGGCGGAAGCCCGGAGGCTTGTCTGGAGCGTGCGGGCCGGGAACATGGCGAAATGATGAATATCTATGAAACCTAGATAAAGAGAAGAGAGGGGGTGCCAGGAAATGACAACGACGTAGAGGGAGGGTGTCCAATTGCGGGTTGTTTTTGTCAACGATATCGTCGTGATGCTGGACGTTCGGAGTTGCAACATCGAAGCCACACACAATCGGGTTAGTCAGCCACGTGACTTTCACTAGGTGACGAAAATTCCACGGACTGCGGATGACTATTTCCACCATCACAGTATTTCTATTTTGCAGGCATTCTACCTACTGATAATACGACATCGATACTATGTTAATGACTGGATTTACAAACAAAAATAGCGCTGCGCATAGGGAATATTCTTTGCTAGATATCATCATCACTGACTGTGCATTCCATTCCTTCAGCCAGCCCAGCCCAGCCCGCAAGCACGCCAGAACCAACGCCAACAACCCATAATGCTTTCCATATCAACCCTCAGCCCGTTACTCCATGGTCCATTAAACCCCCGTGTATGACGCTGATTCCCGGATATGACAAAAGCCACGCAATACAAAAAGCCTGAAACAAAAGAAAGATACAAAAGTTCAATGCCCGCTCAATCGCTCCGAAGCATACTGTCGACCAAGTCGCCCAGCGGACCCCAGAAATCTTTCCCGCTTGCCAGACTATGCTCGTCTATAAACAGGACGTAGTGCTTGAAGCTCGTGTTAAGGTGTGGCTCGAGACCCAAGTGCACGATTACCGGATAGTGGTGACAGTAGATATGGGCGTATACTCGATAGAGACGCTTGAATATCTGGCGGATAAGGCTGGCGAAAGCTTTCGGGAAGGGAACACCTGGTTGCGAGACAATGTTTGGTTAGCAAGGTCTGTACCTATATGCAATCGGAATTGCGACATTCCAAGGGCACTTACCAATGCGGCTGGGGAACATATGCTCGTTGTCGATATTGCTCTGTACCCAGGCCATCAGGTGCTCTACATATTCCGGCGCGGGCATCTTCGTCGGACGCTTGAAGCGCTCTGAATCTTGCCAGAGATATTCGAACCTTTTGACGAACGTTAGCTGCGGGTGGCCCTTCGTAACTCTTCCCAAACGCTTAGGTGCGGTGGAACTAACTCATCTGTCGCCTTCATCTCAGGGCATGATTGCGGCGAGCAGAACTCCGTAATAGAGCCATAGAGGAGGTTGATCTGGTTATAAAAGTCCACCACTATACAATGCGCGACCAAATTCCCGCTTGTCAGCTAAAACTCGCTTTTTCGATACAGGGCTGTGGGGTGGCTGGAGAAAGATATCTACTCCCGTAAATGTGCCATACCATTGACTGCCAACCACTCATTCACATCCTCGCCTTCAGGCAGTTTAACAGCTTTCCTCAGACTGCCGCTCCCAAGTGTTGCCTCCGCAAATTGTCTGAGTTGGTAATTTGTTGTTCCTTTGTTTGCTGGTCGTGGTCGGAAAGGCCCTCGCGACCGATTGTTGCTAGAAGTAAGTAGAAAAAAGGTCAGTTAGTGGAGCTACATATTAAACCGCTTCTGCAATATCACAGTGATCCTATGTCTCCAGCTCCCGACGCGAAATGGAGCTTGAGCCAGGCTTGACAGAAGAATAGCAAAGAGACAGGAAAGAGGGCAAACAAACATTGTATTAATAAAGGTAGCCATTGGGCGAGCAGCTCCAACGAAACCGATCCCAAGATTTCGTTCAGATAACCCCCGTTATACCGTATACGTAATACTCCGTCTCGTCTTTCGCTAGTCGTCCTTCGGGTCGTCGGGGGAGAGGGGGGCAAGCTCGCTGTTTAATGGAACGCGTAAACCATGGGAATGGAAAACGGGGCCAGAGAAATGTATTTGGACGTTGGCTGTTGGATAATAAACAGAAGTGTAAATGACAAAGTGGGACCTTTTTTTCGCACAATGTTGAGAAAATGTGTGGTACGTGGGTTGGAGAAATTGACGGACCTCTGTTTTTTAGCAAGGTGTTTTGTTGGACTCTGTCCAAAAACGAGCCCCTCGGAAACGGTGACGATGGAATGCTTTGGTATTCCCCTCCAGCTGCGGCAATTGGGGGCGTGGTTGCCCAGGCGATCAAAATATATCACGTGACTTGTCACCAGCGAGTTTGACACAACGATATGCATGGTTTGAAGAGGTTGCCAAATAGGAGGTTTGTTTGAGATAGACTATCACGAAGGAAATTGGTACTCGAGTGGGTTTTGGATTGATTTTCCCAAAAAGAATTATGTAGTGGTCTAAATTACAAGAAAAAGAGTCATGCACATCAATATCAAGATCAGAATACAAGAATGGTCATACCCCCCTTACTCCCCAAGTCTAGCACACTGCCCCCAGTTGAAATCGCTTCTCGAGATCTATATTTACCCGAACAAATAACAGGGCCCAACTTTATATAGGAACTCCTTGCACCTCCTCCCCAGCGGGTTCAAGGACACTTCCCCCATAAACAGTCAAGGGTATCGCAACCTCAAAAGATTCACACGACACACTTTCCAACGACGAGAAGACCGTGCCTCTATCATCTTGCTCTACTTTTTCCAAAAGATCAATGCCCGAAGCCCCAATGTCTTCCTCGTCATGAAGGCTCGATGTCACGAATTCAAAGCGCAGCTCCCACTCGAGATTCACGCCAGAGGTAATAATGGTAGGTGTTGCTGAGATAGGGATGGCAGGGGTAAAGACGACTCGAGTAGAAAATAATGTATTCTCGAAACATGTTGCGTGGATGCGACGGGTTGCTCGGGCGATGCTGGCGCTGGAACGAAGAGCTATCGTCGGGCTTACTTTCTCAGATGTTTCAAGCGAACCGCGCACGGAGTAACATGGCAAGGCCGCGTTGGAGAAGTCGATAGTCGCCATCACCGTCTCGCCCAGCCTGTGAAAGGGCCGATTCAATACGACAACCGCAATTCGTCGCCCACTTCGTGTGATTTCAAACCTGTTTGTACTTCGATCTGATCCTGATGATTGGTTGCTCCGAAGAATCGCGAAATCAATGGCATCCTTGCAGGAGAATTGGCCATTATTCAAGAGGCTATTTGGTTGGAGGTCCAGCGGTGTGCCAGAGGCGAATGAGTCCCGGCGCCGCCGTGGATCTAAAATTTCATCGACATATGACAAGAACTCTGGAGCGGAGTTCCAGGATTTTGCGCTAATGCTCTTTTCTTTCGTAGGCCGCGCTGGAGCACTGTCCACTCGTTGCACGCGGGCTTCATCCCGAAGTAGGACATATGGTCTCATAAGGTCGTGACCTAGTACTCCTCCGTGCCCTTGAATATAATTAGCACGGTCCTACATAGAGGATGAAGCATGGAGGAGAAACTTACCGTCAACACCGCTCAAAACGCGGAACGGAATATTTATCCGATGGACTCTCTGGGCCTCTTTCACATTGATTGCTCGCTGCGTGCCAATAACCAAGTTGTAGGACACTTTAATGGCCTTCCCTTTATGGCTAGCGGGTAGCCCTCTAGGTAGTGTAAAAGAAAAGGAAAATGATCTCTCCTCGCCCGGAGACAGCCGCAAATCCACAAATAGCAAGGACTGTGAGGTCGAAAGTAAGGGGATAGATTGGGATGAGGTCACGCCCCTCATGTCCCTCAAACCATTCAACTCGCCAGTCGACAGCATCCCTGAGAGAGAGTCTCCTATAGTGTTTAACCCCAAGGTCCCCCAAAATCCTCCCCGAGACTTTTCAGGCTTGGGTTGTCCCTCTGCGCGCACCTGACTACCTAAGACGCCTTTCCGCTTGACTTCTTCAAACAAAGCCTGATTGACCAAAGAACCATCCACCGTGAAAGAGGCGCTTATTTGCGCATACCCCATCAGTAGCGTCTGAGAGTCAGCAGTTGGGCTCCTCGCTATTGCATCCAGGTTCGAGTAGTGCCGTCTGTGTCTTAAGGGAAGCGGAGATCGATTCATAGGGTACCCCACATAGTCCGACGCAAGGGTTTCGCTTGAGTTATTACTCAACGAGTAGAATTCCATGCTACTTCGCGTGCTACCGTTTATACTCGAGTCTGACAAGACCTTCGCGGCTGGTGCAAGGCGGGCAGGAGGCTCTAATGCGGGCGGTCCCTTCGCGCTCGGCGGGCGGATAGGACTAAAATCGGCCGTCGGCGGCTCGTCCAGAGTCACTTGCACATTATTGCAATGATTCGTCTCTGTAGGTGTCGGAGGGGCCTGTGGGAATTTAAAATCGGTGGGTAGGGGTAGCGGTTGTCTATTAGGTCCGCGTACTGTCGGACTCGAGATCTCCGAGTGAGAGCGACCAGGTACACGGGGGGATTCCGTGCCAGTGTGTAAGCTTGGAAGGGAGAGGTTCGACGGGGAATCAGCCGAAGCAAGACGATTCATGGGGGAGCGATGGCCTAGCACAATGAAATGACGTGTTAGTTACGGGGGAGAAATAATAGCATAGAAGCCAGCATTACCGCTCGGGTATGTATTCCCATATGCTTCGTTCCTTCTTGGAGGAACTTGAACACTTGCTGATCGAGCATGGCCTCTGCCAGGTCGAGGACTAAAAGGTTGCGCCACATGCTTCCTTTCCCCAGATTTATCAGGTTCTAGCGAAATGATCGAAACAGATCTCTTATGTCGGTGCCCATGCCCGGGTCCCACATTATTGTTTCCGGAAACGGTGGGTGGAAAGCTGTGACTGAAGGCAAGTGGTGAGCTGAGAGAGGCCGCTGGCCGATGGGTCCTTTCGAAGGTCTGTCGAACCCGAGGGCTAGAAGGTTGCGACCGTCGGGCGTTGAAAGTAAATGGATTGAGGGATTTCGCTGGCGAGTAATTCGCCCCATTGACGACTCCGTTCGCAGGTCGCGATCCACGTCTGTAGTGATTCAACGGTACATCCGAGTCCGGCGCTGAGGGACTCGGCGCCACATTCTTGAAAGTTATTGTACACTCAACATCCTCTCCAGCAAATATCGCTTGCTCTTTCCATCGCACAAAGACTTGGATGTCTGACGGCATGGTGAGGACGGGGGTATCATCTCAGGTATAAACAGGAAGGCGAAATTGCCGGGATTCACAGCTTGACAGCTGTAGGTAGGAAGTAGAGGTTGGGCCGCGTTCCGCAAGGAGACTACGGGCACTGTGAGCATGCTGTCAGGCCGAACCATTGAGCTAATCGGGAATAAGGTAATGACAGCATCACAGCAATCAAGGCCACGGTTTCTTTATAACCAGAAATGCCATGGGCATGAGGAAACGAGAAGTTACCACTGTATAAGCGACATCGACATTTGACTCGGAAGGTTAAAGGAGGCTGATTAAGCAACGTATCCAGTGGCGCTTATCGTCGCCTGTCGCGGCAAAATTGGGTGGGGAACTGGAGATTACTGCTCACCACGCATGAGACCTCGATACTCCAGTGAAGATCATGTTAGAGGATTTCTAACCGCAAATTGACAAGATTAACAATCGCTTCGAGTGGGTTTTTGTAGAGTAATGTACATTCGTCTCCAAATAGTATTACAGAGGTATAAATTAGAAATAAAACGCCGGGTGACAAAGCTCTAAACAAGCTCCCAACAGCAAAGAGAAGTGCAAGGGGCAGCCTTTATAGCAACCAGTCCAAAATTCAACGCTAGAGTTTCCCCCCTTCTACTTCTTGTCCAATTTTTCCGCATCCGAAAACTTCTCAAAGGCTTTGCGCTTGGGCCGCAGTCCGATTTCCGCCATCTGGTTCCATATCCTAACATTGCGCTTTTCCCACCGTTTGCGCCTGTCCTCCACTTCCTCCCCACTAGGACGCCATTTGCTTTTCAGTATCCGTCGAATCGCCTCTGCCGGTACTTTGAACTCATTTGCCAGAAACGGCGTGCTGAATCTCTCCGGATCCTGTGCATGTAGATGTCTGATTCCCTCCATGGCATCCGGGGAGAGTTTTTTCTTCGGGTGCCATCCGTCCTGGAACTTGACCTTCAGAGCTTCTTTTTGTACTTGCCAGTTTTCCCGTTTTCTTTCTGGCTGTGGTGACGGCTTTGGCTCCGCGGAATCGTCTCGTTCTACCGCTGGTGACTCCGATAGGCGAGCGCTTGTTGAATGAAAACTGCGGTTTTTCATGGAGACACTGGTCGCAGTAGCAACGCCGGGATGCGTGGTTCGTGACATGCAGGAAGTTCGGCGAGGCGAGCCATTATTTATGAATGGTCTTTGGGAGAGTAATCGGGTTCCGTGACTTGTAGGACGGAGAGAGGATAAAGTAAGGGATCGGACTCGAGGAATCGTTTCGAGCTCAAGTAACAAAAAGCTTCTCAACATCGCAGAAACGGACAATGCAGAAGACGAGGTACAATGTTGAGCCATTATGCGGTATTAGACTCAGTAGTGAATGATATTCGTGGGATGTGGTATCAAACTTTGGCAGTGAGAGCATCGGACAAATCGTGAAGAAAAAGCTTCAGCTGAGCTAGCTGTAAAAAGTCTCATATCACGTGACTTCAACAGGAAGCTAGTTCCATAGTCCAGCTATTGGCGGTCCACTCGAATATGTCAAAACTACTCGAAGAAATCAATCTTGCAATACCTGTACCACCAAAAGCACTTGCAGGTTAATTTACGAAAATGTGTGGCTACAAAGCGCATTCTGAACTGTAACTCCACAGCGATCGAAAACACCGTCCTTAGCCTTATACAGTTATACTAAGTTGTCCTCTTAGATCTTCAAACGCCTTTGCAGTTGGCACCATGAGAGCGAATTTTTTTATCTCAGTTCCAACTTCCCGACTAGTTACAAGGCCGGGAAATGCTGACACCATTACGATCGTCAGTGGGAGGCGCAGGTATCGGCGGTAGCTCCTCGGGGGACCAGGAACGAGTATTGTAGCTTCAGCTTTGCGAGGACGGGCTGGGAGAAGTGCGACGAGTGGTGTAAGAGTCCCTCTGCTCATTGGATCTTGGATCTTGGATCTTATCATCAGCAAACTCAATCTTCCTACACCCAGCCCATTGAGCTCACAGTCTTTCAAGACTACCTCATCATCAGGGACACCACATGATATTAAATTTGGGTGTTCAAGGATCGAGCTAGGGCCAGTAGTAGGCCTACCCAGACCGTCCAGTTTTCCAGGTCGTATAATAGTTACTCACATGAACAGCGGGTGTTGTTCAAAGCGTTGCGACTCAAGGAGCAAGTCATGCTATTTCGCACTTAGATCCCAGAGACTCTTCTCGCAGAAATATTAGGTTGTGGTCTGGCGGCAGCGAGCTGGCTCCTAGTCCAATACCAGCAAATTTCTCGTGTGCCATAATTGAACTCTTCGATAACAGTTTTCGAGCTGTACGCAGAGCAGTTCACTAGTCATTTAATATCCTGGGTAGTGAGGGTGCCGTCTTAGCTCGGTAAACTCGACCATCCCGCGTGATAAGCCCTTCAAGATTGCTAACCTCTACTTTCAATTCTTTGCGCCGTTTATGATCGAAGCCATGGGATCTGGAGTCCAGAGATAGGAGAAAGACCACGTCATCTAGACCAAGAATGGCCATAGATCAGACTCGACTCGAAGTCTAGAAAACGCTCTTTGGGTTTAGATGATCGTCGTGATGCTATCCATACCCTTCCAGCATGCGCCTAATATAGAGTGCAGTCAAGTAAAGCTTTGTTGCTCTAAGTTAAGGCTGGCCCATGCAGGGGCCAATTTCGCCGCGGACGGGCCATCCGAGGTCCTGTGGAGTAGGAGCTTGGGTCCGTGCCGAAAGATTGATACCACAGGTAGCAGATGCAAAAAGCACCATCAGTGCGGACAAATTCCACAGAGCGTGAGAACTGGACGAAGGTTGACAACAATCGTCAGCAGCTAGGTCCGGGGGGATCAGGCGTCTACAACGTCGCTCATACCGTCATGCGAAGTAGTTTGAGGTCAAACTAGGCTCCTGTGGCCAATGGGGTTCGTGAGTGGCAGAGATAGAGTTGCACGAAGATGATGTGCAGATACATCAACAAGCGTGTAATATCGGTACGGGGATGGTACGAGCAATACCAATAAACACTGACAAGCAGGGCTGTTCCTGGTCTAGTCCCGTTTAGGCCTGCTTGATATCGCTCGAGAGAGCTGGGATTCTCACCTCACCCTTGCTGTTTTGGCGTTGCTGCTTTGCAAGCTCTGTTTATGTCCAAATGCTTCCCGATCCAGCTGACTGAAAGCTACTCGTTTGTTTGTCTTGCTCCTACACTATTGCTCGCTGCTGCATCCAATAGTGAGCGACGTCTCCGTTGACGAATCGAATACGCCATCCCGCTATCTTTACCCCAAACCCACAACTTTCACTTCTTGTTCTACTTCAATCACATCTCGATTGCAAGCTTTTCGAGAGCAAGATCGCGTCCACCTGTGGGCAGAGGGGAATCACCACCCGTCGACATATGATCCCTTCTTAGTCCCCAGTCGACCAATGCCGCCCCACACTGAAATGATAACCAGGCCCAAATACTTTGGGGACGATCAAACCACGAGCTTGATCGCCTCATTCTCATGGAGCCCATGGCAGCCAGTAATTCACTGGCACCAAAGTCCAAATTGGCAGCTGCAGCTTCGTTGAAAATTACTCCCGCAAATTCGCCCATCTTGAAGCCCGCGTCCCGATCTCCCTCTAAACCGTCCTCCTACCAATCTACCTTGTCGCTACGGACAGTTATCGGCACCACGACCTCGAACCCAAATGGCTTCTCCTTCCACGAATCTACAAAATCGTTCGCTCTATGTGCAGGTTCAGCAGCCGTTCTTGCAGAGTTGGATGCCGACCTGAGCATCTCCCAACGTTTCTTTCGCGCACGCCCAACCGCTACCGGGTTAAACCCTGTCCCTTCGTTCTACAACCCGACAAACCCTCCGTCAACTCCAGATTCACGACCTAGAATTCTTCCGCCCTCAACGAAAAACGGTGTCAATGGAGTACTCCATCCCAGTGCCCCAAGCCCAGAATTAGGGGAGACAAATGGGTCACGCACATGGAGTTCTCGAGGGAGGATAAAATCGGTCACATGCGTTTCCATAAGTCCTAATGGTAGATTTCTGGCCTTCGGGGAGGCAAGTTACAACGATTATATACGCTAAAATGATTCTGCTAACCAGACTATAGGCAGGATATAACCCACGAGTCCTAATCTTTTCAACAGCAAAAGATTCACCTCTTGACACGCCGCTTTCCATTATCACTGAACATACATTTGGGGTTCGCAGCCTTGCATTCAGCCCGGACTCCCAATATCTAGCTACGCTTGGAGATATCAATGATGGGTTCCTCTTTATTTGGGCTGTCAATTTGAAAACTGGTGCTGCTAGACTTCACTGGACGAACAAATGCACATCATTTGTTAGAGCGATGTGCTGGATGGGGAATAATCTTGTTACGTGAGTAGCCACTCACGGCTAAAACGAGCTACCTTGTCATACTGACATTTTTTCTTTTACTAGAGTGGGAATAAGACACGTGAAGGTTTGGCGGTTAGCTGAGCCGTCACTCAACTCCCCTTTCAAATCTCGCTTTAACCTCGAGATCGTTACAACCTCGCTGAATCCAGCACCTCGGGCACTATGGGGAAGGAACTGTTTACTAGGTAATCTAAGCGAAAATACTTTCACGTGTATCACCAGCATATCCGACGATCGAGCAATAGTCTGCTCCGAGACAGGCGCTGCGTGTATCCTCGATGATACCAATAGTCAGCAAAAGCTAGTTTTCGTCAAGAATCTAGGTTTCAATGTTTGCTCGATCGCGAGCGATGATGACTCCGGGACTGTTTGGTTTGGCGGGCGGGATCGGATTATAGAACCACGTTCCCTTGACGAGTTCAGAATACAGACACTTCCAACGCCAAAGTCACTTTCTTCAGAAGATCGACATTTACCTTGTCCAAAAGTAAAGAAACACGCTATTATTGCCATGGGTGTTATGTCTACTCATATGGTTACAGTTGACTCAACTCGAGCCATTCGCGTGTGTCCGCTGGATCGAGTTGGTACTGGCAACGTCGAGAATTTATCGGATACTTCTAAACCAGCACATAGAGATGCAGTCATGGGCATCGGCTCTCTTAGCCGCCCTAATGTGCATGATGCGAGCTTCTTTACTTGGTCTTGTGGAGGAACCATCAACTTCTGGAATTTGCAAGGAAAGTGCCGGGCAACCATGAAGGCCGAGTTAGAACAACTGCCATCTGAGGATGACGGTCCCAACGAGTTAAAGATCATGCGCGCCACGGAAGACCTAAAAATGTTTGTTTCTGGAGATAGATACGGTGTCATAAGGTATAAAATCCCTCCGACATGTATTTTATATCCGTTAAAACTAACTTCACACACCAGAACTATACTCGGGGATCCTTGGCGCTCTGCTAACGAGGTTCGGGCACACGGCGGTGAGGTAACGGATATCGCCGTACAGCCCTTTGCCGGTATGCATTTGCTAGCTAGCTCCGGTCGGGACCGCATGGTGCAGCTGTTTAGGTGTGTGGATGGTTCATTGGATTTGATACAGACCATGGACGAACATGTTGGCGCAGTTGGGCGACTACTGTTCATGAATGACGGCGAGAAGCTACTTTCATGCTCGGCAGATCGCACTGTAATTATACGAAACCGCATGACCAGAGAGGTTGATGGAACTACCATAATTGCCTTTGTCCTATCGAAAGTAATAACGCTAAAGGCCTCCCCAGTTTCAATGACGCTACCATCCGATGATCCTGGCGGCCTTGTCTTGTCAACTATTGATAGACATATCCACAGATTTGATGTTCATTCAGGTCGCCAAATCCACTCTTTTAAAGCAACCGACTCCGAATCAAATGACACAGTTGTCATGACTTCCTTGACCGTGAACAATGAGGTACCAGGCCATTGGCCAAGACTGCTCATTGGTGTGTCTACCACGGACAAATCGATTCGCATCTACGATCTTGACAAAGATACTCTTCTTGCAAGAGAGTTCGGACATACTGAGGGTGTTAGTGACGTTATTTTAGTCGAAGACTCCTGCGCTGATAATAAAGGGTCTGGGAAAAGGATCATTGTCAGCACAGGCCTTGACGGAGTTATCATGATCTGGGACCTTTCAGTCCAGCAACAAACAGTGCAAGAAAGTCCACAGGCTCCCGAAGATGCTACTCCGGCGAAGGAGCTCACGGCTGTTAAACCCCCTTTGCGCCGTATCCTCTCTAAAACTGAGCTTTCTGGTTTCCAACGATTTGATAGTCCGTCAAGTCCTTGTCCAGTCCGAGAGCAATCCCCGCCACGCATCCGCAAAAGGACCTCAAGATATACCCTGAGCCCGCAAATCCTTAAGAATGGCAATTTGACACCTGTGCCTACGCCTCCCCTTCCTCCACCGCGCAGATCTCCAACGTCCAGCTATGCAATTGACGGGCGAGAACGACGATCGCCTTCTCCACCAAGTCCCAAAACCACACTTAAGACAGTCACGAAGAAAAGCAGCATCGCCAGCCTTCGCCGGCCATCCCTTGATTTCCGATCGAGGACAAAAAGCAGCGGTGCTCTTACTAGTAATAGCGAATTTGGCAGTCTCAATATGTCCACTGAGCAGGTCTGTCGGACTCTAAGAGCATACCGGAAGAAGCTCAGTAGCTCCACTGACCATTTACATACGGCCAGTGAGCTTGAAAAAGAACTTGATCTGACCGTGAGAGCTCTGGGTGAACGGTCGAAGAAGCTCCAAGTCAATGGCAACCTTTCTGATAACACGAGCAAATCTCCGACGTTCCTACCCGTCAAGGCAAGCCGAATTGCACGGCGTATGCCCTCCACACCCATTCTACGCCGCAATGCTAAAGAGAAGACTCACAGGACGCCTTCTTTAGACGCTGACGGAGAGGGTTAATTGGAAATACCTCATTAATCCGTCCCTTTTACTCATTCGTTTTTTTTTGGGGGGGGGTTTTTGAAGATCGGGGCGTAGTATATACCTCGTTTGGTGGGCGTCTTGGCCCATGTTATGACGGGCTTTCATCATAAAGCATTTTGTCTCCTTTGGTATAAATGGTTGGTTCAAGGTTTGGCTAGAATACCCCTAGGTGTGACGTGGGATTTATTTTTTCCTTTTCAACCCTACAACTTTCATAATTTCTTGTGTCCCTTCTTTCTCCCGATTTACAGTTGCAGACTTTATTTATTTTTCTTCTAATCACTTCATTCATTTCATTCTCCACCCTTCTACCCCTTCTTTTTTATCTGTTTTTTTTTTTAAAAAAAAAGGGGTTCTCTCTAGTGATATACACCCTGCATAGTGGCGCACATACACATACCCGATTTCTTTTTCTTTTTCTATTTCGTCTTTTTTCCCAACAAATATTCCCCTATACGGGTTTTTCTTATCTCTTTTTTTGCCCCTTTCTCATTTCAGGATGCGTACCCCTCCGTTCTGATTGCACTTACTTTTTTCATTTCGAGCTGAGTTTATTATTTCCCCTCTCTCCAGGACAGGTGGGTAGCTCCACGACTCTACGTGAAGTAAATACTGTCTTTCTTTGTTTACTTCTTCCCATACTTTGCACTTATTATATCCCTTCTAACACCTTGTATTAACATTATTCTCTTCCACCCTTTTTTCTTCATTGTTTTGTTTTGTCCTTATTTTCTTTTATGGATTTTTGATATACCCCCTTGTTGAATCTAGTCCCGCTGGATTGATGGAGTCTCTAACCGTCGTGGTTGTATTGTTTCTTTTTCTCTTTTTTTCATTTCTAGGGGGATTTGGATTGCAGATAGATAGAAGATCCCTTTTATGGGAAATGGAGCAGAGTCTTTTTCAATGCATATCAATAATTAGCATTCGGAATCAAGTGAGTAGCCAGCGACAGGGAAGTTTATTCGACAAGAACCCCATGTAAAAAAAGGATTTAAACGAAGTGAGTTAGTGGCTCTCTACCCACCTTAACTACTGTTAAAATATATATATATATCCACAACTCTCGATTCGATATCATCCTCCAAAACTCGCAACACCCCATTATCAAACCGGAAACCCACACATTTCCCCCCGACGGTCATACCCGCTCCCGTTTAGTTTAAAAAAGAAAACAAGGTCCCCTAAATTTCAATCATCCCACTTCAGACAATGAAACTTCTCCCTAAGAACGCGATATAACACGCCATGATCGCGCATCAAACCAGCCATACCCAGCACCTTTTGTCCCCATCTCTTACTCGCAGTATCGTCGGCCGCGAGGTAAAAGTCCACTGCGCGATTAAACGCAGTCGTGCAAAGCCATTCTAGCTCCTCCTCTGGATAATGACAGCTTGACGATACTGGCTGTTGTTGTTGTTGTCTCTCTGCGTGTTGGAGATCTTGGGTCTGGGAATTTACGATTAGGGAGTGGGCTTGGTCGAGAACGGTCTCGGCGATTTGGACGCGGGTGGGTGAGTCGAGAGAGAGTTGGAAGAGGCAGCGGATCCAGCGGGATAGTTTGGTGAGATTGTGTGGTTTGTCTTTGCGGGTGATGTGGAGAATTATTTGCTATTTTTAAGGGTTCTGTTAATAAGATGGTAACGGTAGTAGAGTAAGGAGCTGCGCATATGGGAGGAGGTGAGGGTGTACAAACCTGGAAAACTGCGACTGATTCCTCGACAGGGGAGTCCGAACAGAGCATCGCATCAGCGAAAATACCGTATAACTTGTCGTCTGCAAACTGCTCCGATTCAGCTATGATCTTGTCTAGGCCTTGCCATTGTTTCAGGCGGACTGCGGCTTCGAAATCAAAGGCTAGTAAAGTTTGGTATTTTGTCCATAGATCCGAATGCTCATCGCCGTCCCTGCGATCGAGGATAACTTGTACCTTACCCCGAAAGCTCTGGATATGGATTCTGACATCGAGGTAGTAATCTCTCTAGTGATGGAGGCCGTTAGAATTCCAGCCCAGTACGGCCACTACTGACAAAAGAACATAGGTAAAGATAGTTAGTTACCTGCTGCTGGCTGTCCTCTGAATTCCGCGCCTGTGCAATGCTAATTATTGCACCTAGAAAATCGCATAGAAGTCTCCGTATCGCAAGATCTGCGGTAGCTTCGGAACCCAAGTTTGAAGGGTACAAATCAATAAGCTTGTTCAAACATCAGTTACTTGTGCTATTTTCAGGATAAAAAGGCATCAACGAACCTTGATCGATGTGTTCAGTAGTCGCAGAATAGGCGCTGGGTCCCAGGACGCACAATATTGCACGGCAAGGTTATAGCTATTTTTCGAGAACCACTCCAGCTCTGGGACTATGAATGGGCCAGTTTCTATCCGGCCGAGGTATTGACTTGCCTGAATAGATGCTAGTGCGTATCAGCGATATGATATGGACCTTATTGCAGGGCTAGATTAACATACCGCTTTCGAAAACATTGCATAGCTGGGCAACAATTTCCGCTTCCCTTTCGGAATTGGAACTCAGTTCTTCCACTAGAAGGCGCGCGGTGCAGCTTCAAAAGCGATGTCAGTAAATCCATGGAGACTCCAGGGATGTAAACGGCACACTACCGAAGAAGGGCAGGCATATGGATGCCATCCAGCGGCCTGCTATCGAGTTTATCAAGTAGTAGCTGAAGCACTACAGCCGCTTGATACCGACTTCCAGTATGCTGCGATTCAGCAACGCAAGCTAAAATGTAAGTCGCCTCCTCAGTGTCCTGCTTGTACAGAACTTCAAGACATTCCTTTGCTGATTGATTCGATGGAGTTAGCAGACTAAACAAGTCTTTGCTCGTCGTATATAGAGACATACCTAACTCGACGTCTTCGTCCAACAGGGCCACCTTATACATTAAATATCGAGTCAAGTTTTCGGATTTGCACACGTCAGAAAGCTCACAGAATACCCGTCTAGCCGCTTGGGTATCATTTTTCTCCAATGCACAGAGAATAAGCTTCCTATAAGGCCAGAAGGTGATTAGAATATTTGCAGCACGGATTTTAAGTGACATTTTACCTCTGTAACTTAGACTTATTAGTGTCTCCGGCATTTTCAAATATCGGATGTTGAGCCAGACGACACCACTTTTCTGCCGCAGTGTAATCTTTCAATCCAAAAGCGTGATCGACTTTCTTCCATAATAGCTGAGAAAGATTAGCATGAATCCCCTCCCCCCCAAAACCCCCCGAACAGAGAATATACTCACAATCAAACATGCATAAGTAGCTTCCACACTTAGCGACTGCCGCCATGATGTTTTTAGTTTCTCTGAAGCGGTTGAAAGGATGTCAAGGCCTGCCACAACATCCGAGTGCGAAGTCTGAATCCATATGAGGGTAACAAAACATTTCTCCAAAAGAGCGTTATCTCCGTGCAAGACAAGCCGCTGGTGCAGTAGTTGCTGCAAAGCGTCCGCAGCTAAATCAGTGCTGGTGGAATCGTTAATCAAGGGCTAAGGCTGGGGGTTGCTGGGTAATTAATTCACCTCTGCTTGTGTAGCTGATGTATATAATGTATTAACCTTTTTCTCTTTTGTTAATCCAAGGAAGAGCAGTAATTAAAAAGGCTGAGCCTTACAATTTGAAATTCGCCTCAGTTAAAATAATAGTTCGCAAAAAAGTGCACAGTTCTAAAATACTGGTGAGAAAAGATCCAGATAGAGCTTCGGAGGTACGTTTGGGGAATGCGCCACATACTTTCGTGGTAAATCCGGTAGTCGGAGTCTGGCTGCTTCTCCATAATTTCCAGGTTCAGGAGAAGTACAGGGGGCCGATTTCCATAGTCCTTAAGAATATCAATGGTAAGATCATTATAAAATCGTCGCAGGGAGCACTCACAGTTTCAAGCATAGAAAACAGCTTCGATATCTCATCCTTGGCGCTATCATCCTGCCGTGTCAAAAGCGCTCGAACTAGGCAATATAATTCCAGTCTTAGCATTCTCAGCGCTATACAATAGGAAAGAAACGTACTCAAACCATGAATAACACATAAACGCAGCTCGCCAGCATCTACACTCAGCGCAGAAACATCATGTTGTGATAGTGCATCATACGACCTTCTCAGCCAGGTAACAGCAGAGGAATATTCGGTTCGATCTAGCATATTCTTGCCAATCTCATACAACAGATCTGCGAGCCTCTCTGTAGTCACAGGTTCCAAAGACGAGTGTTTCGCGGCAAGCGTAGAGTACATGTGCTCCACGACATCTAGCCGGTTCTGGCGCAATGCCTGTAAGATTACCTATCAGAATTTACCCCTTCCCTTGAGCGTGAATGAAATGAGTCTCACTAGCACGATGCGAAGAATATGATACTCAGCGGAGAGTTTGCTCGGGATGATATCATCCCTCGCCAAACCTGAGTCTCTATGCGATGATTTCTCTTCGTAAATCGCAGCCCTCTCGAGAGTCGTCATACCCAAATCCAGCAGGTTTACATCTGCGGAACAAAATAGTTAACGTCGCGGTGTTGATAACCAACCACGGCCCACCTGTCGACGCACCTAGACAGCCTTGAGCGGTTTTCAAAGCAACTTTAAAGATACGAATAGAGTCTAAAGGAGATATTGCATTAGCATCTGGTCATGTAAATCCAACCGAAAGCCGAAACCGTTAGATACGAGCGGTACTCACCCATATCCACATCCTTCGACCGTTTTGCGCCGCACTCAATCATAAAGAAAGCGAACACCCTAACTACTCTCCGCCTTTCATAAGCCATCGAGTCATGACCTTAAAAGCAAAACGTTTCGTAGGAGGCACATCATGCAAACGAACCACGACATAAGAATTGCCCCTCGTCTTCGCTCCGCTTGCCATCTCTCATACACCTCGTTCCCAGATTCCATAACTGCGTTCCCAGAGAGTCCAAGTGGGCTCTGTCAGATTGTGTAGAGACCCGAGAAATGCCGAGGATAAGGTCCAGGTGTTCATTGAGCTCATCTGATCGAGCGGTGACGGCGGAAAGATCACAGTTGATACTGTTGAGAAGGCCGCTATGCAGGAAGGCAGCGAAGTCTGTGGCTCACCGCGTGTGTGTGTCGCGATATCAGCAAATCGTGCAAACCGAAGCATACTTATTCAAGATGAGAGAAACTCTGTCATACCTAAGATTAGCTTGATCTTCTCTACGGTCCTCCTTTGTTGCGGCTCCATTGGTGCGTAGGGGGCCGGGCAGGAAAATCGCCTATGTACGGTTAGTGGGAATGTATGCCTCGAATCGAAGACGACATAAAAGTCGCCCCCACACGCTCTCTCAGTTTGACCTGTCTGGGAGGATTCTTAAACTCAAGCAGTGTAGTTGTAAATGATGATGGATGATGTCGAGACCCAGAGGTTGAGTTCTGTGAGAGGACAGCTCCTTACGGGGCTAGCCCGAAAGGGTGTTGACATCTGTCCGGGTCATAGTTCAAAATGACAGCTCTTAACAATTCACACATGAAGTTCAGAGAAAAATAAGAGTGTCAAACAGATATTCATCACTTTTATTGTGTACTTGGAGATGTCCATATATAGAAACCAGCCCGATCAAATGCATGAAAAAAAGGGGAGGTGGGGGCGGGAAGAAAATCTCAAGCCTTCCCAAAAAATTCTATCTTGAAGCTGAGGGCGATAGAACGGAGTAGGAATTAAGAACCATTCATTCCTGAAATAGTGAGCAGGGGATAGGTATATGTACATAGTTGCTCGTAACATATACAGAAAGAAAGTTACATAAAAAGGCAAAACTTGTTCTAATAGTAGATACTGTAATAGGTACAGGGTTTTGGTTACTTGTCCTGCCGTGTCCTGGGCAAGAAATTCCCAACGATAAGGGACGGTCTGAAAAAGGAAGATCGTCAGTATAAACCTGAGCTTTCGTTTGGAGAATAAAAATGTCAGTAAGTCATGGACGGGTGATGAGACTTACATATTGTGCTGATCACGTCGAATGGTAAATGAAAAGCAGCAGGGGATTCCTTGGTTAGGGCCCTTTGCGTATGGGCTTTTCAAGGTGCAACTTGTCAGCATCGCTTTCTGGGAGCTATCGAAGGCAATGGCTCCGAATTTCTCCCAGTAACTAACGAGTTGATCTTCAACTATGATTTCGTGGAGTGCAAGTTTCCCCTTTTTGAACGCTATCAGCATTTCCGGACACCCATGCTTCAGTGCGGTGCATCAGAAAAAGCATATAAAGACTTACATCTCGCAAAGACTCAATGGGGACATCGATGAGCTGGGCCATCTCTTTATTTCCTCGATATATTTGGCCCGTTCTTCTCCAGCAGCAAGCTGGAATTGCCATACTTGCAAAAACGCGATCGTACTCCATCAAGCTGCGCTCAAACCACATCTCCACCAGGACTAACTCCATATCCGTCAAGCTCTGCATTCGCTCGCGGAACTTGGGACGGAATTTCTCGAGGCATCGAAGAATCTTCTGTCGCGAGCTTGCGTGCAAGTGTTCTTCCATGTATTTATTGAGACGAGCATAGCCATTTACATAGTTGAAAGGCTTCAGCAACCCAGCGTCATACTTGGCCTTTAGGAGTTTGTTCATTCGCGCTTCGGGTGGCTCTGTTCCTGCGGGGTCGGCCGCTGTCATATAGTAGGTCTCTTTTGCCTTGTCATTCCCAACAGTACTGCTTGGGCGCTGAATAGAGGCGCCATGTGCCGTCTGCGATGGGGCTGCAAGTTGCGAAGATTGCATGGCAAGTTGTTGCTGTTGATGTTGCTGTTGCTGTTGTTGTTGCTGTTGCTGTTGCTGTTGCTGTTGTTGCTGCTGGGCATAAGCGTTGTTCGCCATAGAATTTATCAACGACGGATCGGAGTAAAGGCTAGGCATCTCGTCTCCTGGATACATCCCGTCATCCAACAAGCTTGTGCTGAGGAAGTCGTTGAGGAGATTGTATTCGTTCGTGACTTCAGGGGCGTTAAAGAGATACGAATGATGGAATGGGTGCATGTCTTGCAATCGATTTTGTGCTGCAAGCTGCCACTCACTGTAGTTGAGCACTGAAATCAAAGTCAGTAGGTGCGACCTGGAGGAAGGTTCGGGACACGCAACTACTCACGTTGTTGTGGGTTCACGTCGACCTGCTGACCTGCCGTTCTGGATATTCTTTGCGGCTGAACCGTCTGAGAATGGCTCACAGAGGCACTCGGAAGAGTCAAGGTAGTGTCAGTCAACAATTGGTCACCGATTACTTCTTGCGAGTTGAGGTTCTGGGACATATTTTGGTTGGGCGCAAGGTCATCGTTCGGCGACGCATCTTCCTCCGCTGCAGGGGGTTCTGGTTCGCTTTTACTCCGCTTCACCGGTTCTCTCGGCTCGTCATGACAGAGATGGCTGATGTTCCGCTTTATACATCTAGTGCATGGCCGCTCCTGTTGGCAACAGAATCCGCCCAGACAAAGAGCCGCATTAGTCGAACCAGTCCTGAGTTTCTAGGCATCACAAAAATGGAGGAAAACACGGCGTTGAAGAAGTGTATATAGAGGGGGTCGTACCGAGTCACAAGTCATATGCTGTCCGACATAAAAATCATCCTGTTAGCCAAGCAGATACTTCAATGGGTTCAAAATAAGGCTGTGTGCAAAATTCCGGGACGAAAGGGAAGGAAAAAAAACCCAACGGGCTGTTAAAAGAAACATATCGGTCGGCATAAAACTGGGTGTGTAGCTCACCGAGCGTCGACAGTATACACAAGCTGCAGGTAAATACCACAAAAAGGTCAGCGATCAACGTTATCCAGCGGGCGAATCAGGTGTGACTAGAATCGCCGAAAGGGCTGGATTAAAACAGGGCGCAACTGACCATGATTCACCTTGCGGCGTTTTTTTGGACTGGAGGTTGCAGGAGCCCCATCCGTGCCCGCTGGCGAAGAGTGATTGTTCTTTGTGCTCATCTCGCTGGGACGCGCATCACCATCTGCAGAACTCGAAGTCATTGTATCCGTGTCGCCATTACTTGGCTTTCTACCCTCTCCCTTCACTGGCCGCCTCTCAGCGGTCTCGGTCATCAACTGTCAAAGGCGGAACGGGTTCAAAGTCCGGGCAGGGTCTTATCGTACGAGGGACGGGGGCGTCGATCAGGTCAGCACGAGACCGAAGCGTAGGACAGGCAGATGGCGTTTGCAACGGATATTGTGACACCCCAAACTACGTATGTAAAGAATTGGTCCCGAAACTGGGGTCTTGCAGTCGAGTTTGGTAACATGAACCCTTATTTTGCCCAACGTTCTCGATCCTTATGGGCTGCTGCGCGAACCCTTGGTGTTGCTGCAGGTGTTGCGCGATCCGATTTGCGGCTGTATTCGATGCTGCAGGGCTAAAATTGTCAAGGATGAAAGAGCAAAGTTGCTGTTCATCCCCCGCCTCCACAAAATACAGACAACCGGAGTGGTTAAACTCTGAAGCGCGGGACCCTTTTCCTGGTACTAGATGGAGAAACTAAACGTCGTCTTTGGGCGTAGTGGATTGTTGGAGCCGAGACTATGTAAATACATGCCACATCCGAGTTCAGCTTCCGAGGTCCAGAAACTCAGATCATCCTCCACTCCGCCTCCGCCGAAATGACCCAGTCACACAAATACGACCTTCTGAAGCAGTCTACACGGAGCACTTGCGCCATTATGTATTATTGATGTTACAAGAAACAGGAATTTAGTTACATGTGCATTTGCCAAGCAAGAAGTGCCCTTTCTTATCATGACGATCTAGCTCAAGTAGACCTATCAGATAGATAATTTGTGTGCAGAGAAATATCTTGTGTGTAGGGGTGTTTTTCATACCCTCTATGGACTCTTGCACCGTCATGCCGGGGCTTTGCGCTACACAATCACCCGAAGTCATGCAGCCGCCTGCAGATCCGGCAATCAGACTTGTCCCCCACCGCCCATGACAATTTCTCCGAGGGCCAGACGCCCCCGACGAAAATAGGACTGCGCTATTTAATCGGGATTCCCAAGTGCGCTATTTCGTAAGCGACGATATCGCCGTCGCGCTTCTATATGTATGTACTATCCGCTAAGAGATTCAATAGATCCATCAAAGACCTATCAACCAAGAGGAAGCAGGTTGAGGGACGCCTGGGCACGCGCGACAGCGTCCCGGATCCCAGCAATCTGATTCGTATTGGTACGCATCGATTCTAAATGGCTGCGTAGTTGTTTCGCTAGAGGACCAAACTCCGAATCGGGGTCGAGCTGGATTGCATTTGTAATGGTTAGCCAGCCAATCCTGGACAATATAGACAAGGTTTGGGACCCTACATCACACAGCATGCCCTCCTCTATCTTGGAATCTGCAAGATGGAAATCTGCCGCTCCAAGACCCTGCCGCTCAGAACGTTCGAGACGGCGAAGAATCGGGTGCACCTTTCACAAAGAGTAAACAATCAGCCTTATTTTAGATTCCCGACGTCGTAAAAAGCCAAGGAGCAAAAAAACAAAAACGCGTCATTTACATTTTTGATCTGCCTTTTCCTCTCCGTTTTCGCGGCCTTGGCATTCCTCTCGAGTTCCTCCAGTTGCGCTCTCTCCTTGGCAAGTTCCGCCTCCTCGCGTTTTATCTCTGCGCGCAGCAGATCGGCTGAATGCGTGGTCGTTATCAACTGGACCTCCAAGGAGCGCTGCAACCATTAGACTCAATTGTCAGTCCCCCATTTCAGTAAAATAAAATCTTAGCAGAACAAAAAAGGGCAAGCCAGGGTTGTCCAAGTTGACTGACGTTTTCTCCCAAAGCTGCTTCAAAGTCAAAATCAACATCCTTGGTAGACGGAGGAAACGGCATTCGTGGGAGACGTTTTCCTAAACTTCACCGCGCCCAGTGGGAATCGCAGGAACGGCACGTAAGCTTGGCTATTCAACATGAGGAATCAAAATATCAAAACATTGAAAAAAACGCATAGAAGGGAAAGCTGCATTGCGCAAACTTGTGTTGGGGGTGCGGAAACAGTTGTGCAAGTACGTGTACGTACTTCTTCCGCACCGCTGCGACGGCACTTTGAGCTTCAATCCGCTTTCGCTCGTCACGGTGTCTTGTAATAACCGGCCGCTCAATCGCCTGAAAAAGCTCATTGACTTTATCCTGGACGGATTCGGGGAGGGTAGTCCATTGTGTTTTGATCGTGTGCTCTGGGATGTGACGGACGCGCGGTTTCAGAATCGCAAATCTCTTGCGCTGGCCTTCTTCCCGGTCTTTGTCATCATCATTGCGGTGTTTTCGTTTTTGAGGCATAATTGAGTGGCGTTTGGGGTGGTTATTGAACTGACCGTTGACAAGAGGAACACGACACTCTTCAGGTTCGAGATGTGTGTTTGGAGTAACTACCTGATGACGGCAAGCGCGAAATCACATGCGCAACATCACATGCATTGCCAAGATTTCGTTATGTAAGGCAAAAGCTCGAGTACTAAAACTTTCTCGTCCAATTCCAACAAGTCCTCGATGGTCTAACGGTTATGATTTCCGCTTGTCAAGCTTCCCCTCCAAGGGAGTGACCACAAGCGCGGGAGACCAGGGTTCGACTCCCTGTCGGGGAGACTTTCTTTTTCTTTTTTTGTACCGACAAGTTTTTTAAGTTGAAATCCCTTTGCTACAAATACAAGGCTAGTAGCTCTTTTTTCTCGCGGCTGGGGTTGCTGGTTGCAAGAAACTTGCTCATCGCAAACTGCTTTACCAAAATAGTATATTATTGACTTCTATACTCTGTAGGAATGGGGCTTTGCTCATTGATTTGACTTACTAGCCAATAGTAGTAATATTTGGACGGGGAACAGTAGTTGATATCAATAGCAGTGTACTGTACATTGGGCTAACAATAATTAATATATATTTTATCTTGTAGCCACGTATTCCAACAGTAGATGGAATGCCATGCTCAATGCCAGCCTCATTCACAAACAATCGCCTTAGTAATTGCCTTTAACACAGGTGGAAAAGAACCTCTCTATAGTAAGCTGCAAGCATGCCCTCCCAAAATACACATTGCTTCCTTAACAATATTGCAAACAGTCGCCCTGGCTTTCCGCTGCTCTGCTCAAGCCAGCCAACGAAGGGGGAAAAAGGATTTCAAGTATTATACAGGAAAAGAAGGGTAGAAAACGGGAAGAGACGGCTGAAAAAGCTCACTCGAAAGGAAAATTTAAAATCAAAGTACAACAAAAGGTATCATCAAGGCATGCGTTATTACATCAACAGGAGAAAAAAGGTATGGACAAGAATGTTCTCAAAGAGTATAATGGAGCGGTAAGGAAAAATATAATAATAAAAAGCATTTACCGTGTCGTATTCGTCGTGTTTTGGCCGCCCTTAAGCTCAGCCAGTCGAGCTCTCAGAGCTTCGTTTCCGCGTAACAAGTCTTCCAGCCAGTCAGCGGCTTGGCCAAGCATGGTACTTTTGCTATACCCGCCTCCATTAAGCTCAGGAACCAGTGAGCAAAGATCTTCAAAACCTTGTTTTATCAAGTTTCTTCGTTTCTGCTCAGAGAGGATATGATTTGTTCGTTTTTGTTCTTCTGTGAGGTTTTCCCGCGGCGGCTTCCCGAGTGTAGATTTCGTTTTCCGTGAAGGACCGTCTTGGGTTGAAGACGGGCGACGATCTTTTGTGGGCTGAGAATTTGATGCTCCATCGAGTCTATCAGTCTCCATGTTCTCTTGTTTCACCGGGTTCTTGATCTTCCTCCGTTTCTTGGCCCTTGCTTGCTCTTCAGCGACCGATGCGGTGTTGTTGATCAATGATTTGCCATCGGGAGCATTGGCTGATGACATCCACTCCGGTTGCCGCTGCTCCGGATTTCTTAAAACTGGACTCGACGGTCGGGTATTAGCGGCACTAGCCTGTCGCTCAAAACACTGGAGGTTGTGAAGTAGCGACTGAGTACGATCTTCTTCGGTTGGGTGATCAGGGGGCGCTTCATATCGCTGACTAGAGAAACCCGCATCAGATCCCCAGTGTAAGGGTTCCACCTTCCTAGAAGATTGGTCATCAAGGCTGGCCTGTACTCCAGCGTCAAAGTACATATTTGTAGAATGGAGTCCTCTATTTAGCAAGTTGGGATTTCGTCGGTGGCTTAGTCCTAACGCGGGCGCTCGCGGGTCAGGGTTGGGTGCTAATCTAGCACGCTTCGTCCTTGGGCTCTCCGCATAATTTCCGGCAAATGTTTGTCCTCCAAATTGGTTCGTAAAGTTCGACATTGGCTCATTGGCAACAGCTCCGTTCTGATAAAGCATAGAGGCAGCAGCCAGGACATCTGAGCTGAACGGTCCACCTTTGTTCGGAATTACTTCCTCCTGGGGTATACCCTGGGTCGGTAAGAATGATGGTAGCGAAGTTGTCGAGCCCTCAAAAGTCGGCGGAAGTTCCTCAGGCCATTCAAAGTTAAACGCAGAGCCTTGCTTGTCATCCATTCCCAACCAGAAGTCGTTGCTGTCAAAATGACTCTCATTCATTGTTGTGAAGAAGCTGTCCAACATGCTGGATTCAAGGTCGTCGAGCAAGGCGGGGCCAGGCGGGAGAGCAGGAGCGGGTTCAAAGGGGGTATCTTGAGTAGGCATCAAGGAGTCTATGTATTAGTAGTTAGTTTAAGAGTGCGCAAACTCGATAGTGGTCATACACATACATCCAAACGGGCCTGGCGGAGGGGAGGCTGGCCGTTTTTCCTGCTCACGAATCGATTCGGGAACACTCATATTCATCAGCGTAGACATGTTTGACGGACAATATAGTTGTTGTTGATCTCAATTTCGAAATCAACTTCTAGTACTCTGACTGCAGATTTGACAGCGCATGTGGCCACCATCCATCCCTCTGTTGGGCAAAGAAACGACTGGGGTAATCGGCGGAAAACGAAGCGATTTACTCATCAATCATACAGCCAGACAGTATTAACGCAACCTGAATGAGCAGAAGTCTTTCATGGTAAACCCAGCTCGTGTCGCGTCGGTGCCAACTCGGAGGACCTTTGCTATTTGTTGTCGATGTGGACAGGCGCAACACGGACAGAGGATAGGCCGGAGATTAATAAAGAGAAAAAGGGTCAAGGACAAGGAAGCCAGATAAGTATAGCACGTAAATAAAAGGTAAAATCCGGGGAAGACTCTCTAGCAACGAGCCTCCAAGCTTTTTTGTGGATTGGATGGGCAGCAATCTCGATGTTGGAATCCTGGTTTGGCGCAGTTAAGCAAGAGACACTCGCCAGCGCTATCACATGCAAAAGCCATGTGGTAACAGACTCCGTCGCGTGACGTAAAAACGGTACTGGTGCCGCCGGGAACAAGTGTTAATCCGTGGAGGGGTGTGGCTTGACTGCAGGGCTGGCCAGTAATATCACCCGTTGGACCGCATAAAGTTTCCCGCCATTCCCCTTCGGTCAGAGTTGTATGCAAATAATACACACTAGGTTAAACTCGGCTGTTTTTGCTTGGCATTTCTTCGGCAGCTTCCGCTCCTCCAGTTCCAATACCTGATGCTGCTTGCATCAGAGTTTCTCCAATGATTAGTATTGAATTGATCAGGATCAATCCCATCCTGCTTGACTCCCGAGAATCTCGGTGGAGGTTCCATCATCAATATTGTGTCCTAACCTTGCATGTTGGCGGATCGTGCTAATACATTGTTAGGCTCGGCAGTTGTGCGTTTCCCCACCAGCTAGGCGGATGATTCCCCTGATCTGTGCCATCCCCGATTCCACGGCCCAATAATTTTAAAGGACACTGAACGTTGCAAATGAAATAGGAAAAGCTCGTTGGGCTAGGTTTCTGACGACCGAGGTTCATTGCTAGCTTTCTCTCTCTGTGCAAGTTCGCGAGGAACGGGAGTGGAGCTGAATTCTGGATCAACTCTCGAGTACTCCGTAAAAGGGGCTGAAACAACCCGGAATCTGATCAAGGATGAACTGGTTCCCCGAAAACCTTTAACTTTGACTTTGGCATTGACGTGTTTTGCACTACTGCCTGGCTTCCGTGGGGCGAAGAGTGTTCTCATTCATTCTAGACTCCGTGGGAGTGCGAAATAGGGCAGAGAAACCGAGAACTAGGAACAGCCTCAGACAGGAAGACGGGCTCCACAGATGGCGCGTTGTGTGTGGGGAAATTATGCAAAACGAATGATGCCCCGGCAGCCACCCCGATGCGAGATGAACGCCAGGGATAGAAAGTTACTCTGCGCGTTTTTGTTGCTTGAGAACATGGCAACCGAAATGCCCTCCCTCCATTCAGGGGCAAGGCGGTCATCCTGAACTGGCCAGTTCAATAAGGCTACCGGCGTGTAGCTGCTGAGAAAGACTTTTCCATTGAGGGTGACCATCACTGGATGACATCCGTTGGTTACCCCTGAGACCAAGTCTAATAAGGGTAGCAAACTTTTGGCTCGGTGATAGCATAATGAAACGGCTGCATGCCTTAAGGCGTGATAATCCATTCTCAGCCGAGCACCAACATGATCGCACCCATGTTGCTTATGCCGGTTGTCTGAATTAGGACAACAAGAAAGGCGCAAACCAAGCCCTCCAAATCAAAGTCTTAGCTTACTTGCAGGGTCTCTTTTTTTGCTTTTGGGCACTGTGCAGAACCAAGGACCGCGGTTAATGAGACTTTGCAGCCGGTAATCTCATAGAGATCTGAGGTTTTGAGCACCATTTCTTTTAACAAGGGCATGGTTTTCCGCTTTGATAGTTAAGGAGATTCTCTAGTCACCCTCGCATGTTGATTGGAAAATCTGCTGGTAAAAATCGCAGTTTCTTCAACACTACCATCAGTCTCCTTGGACAAACCCATGGTGGTGTTAGTGGTTGAAGGCATTTGAATTCGAGAAGTATGCTTCTGAGTTATCGTTGTACGCATACCGTAGCCGTGCACTAGCCAATATATTGCTTTTATGAGACTCTTTCCGATTCCTATCACCGAGGTCTTTGTTCTTTGCTCCTTTAAATCAGGGTACCCCTTACAGCAACCTGGATGACCGAGACTTTGCTGGGCTGAATATCCTCGGTATGGCAGAACTCGGGAGTCTAATCTCAAAAAAGAAAAGGAAAAAAAGAGCTAACAGAAACAGTCGACTTGTGAGCAGGATTTAATCCAAGAGGGGGCAGATATCATCTAGCAACAGCAGTGCAGTTGTTGTGAGGCCCTACAAATGGGCGGGTTTCTCTATTGGAACTGGCACATCTTGCCAATGGCTGCTTTCAATTTCGACTGTCTGCGTTTTTGAAATGCCTATTTCTGGCATAAGAAATTTCAAGAAGTTTTACAGATCCCTCCTCTTGACGTGTTGTTGTACAATGTATTGGTTTCTAGACAGATCTTCTAGATTCTTGTATCATATTCATGGCTCAAGCTGTCAAATGGTGCCAAATCCACACTTGTGAAAAGTTGGCAAATCTTTTAGTTCATGGGAAGTTCCATACTTCAAGATTTGATTCTCTTCAAGTTGTTTGATGCTAAATGGGGGGAAATTCACTTCCCAAGTCATACTGCATTCTACTGTGTATATCAGTATATGTTCGCGAATATTCTGCTCTAGACTTCAGGAATTGACGTATGATAGGTGCATTTTAGGAAATCCGCCAATGAAAATCATGCTGGAGGCTGCTAATAAAATCAGTGACCCAAAGGGCCGACTGCCACTGGGAAGCTCTTTGGTTCGTGGTTTCTCCAGCAACTAGCACCTACTAGCCTGTTTAAATGGGTGTTTGCTCACTGTTGCCTGCCATGCTGATTGAAGTTTGCCTCCTGGTCTCCATCACCATCCAACTCTGGATTTAACAATGCCTCAACTCCTGATGAAGTTGTGAATCATATCCCATTTTTTGTGTTTTAGTTGTTCCTCCTCTAATGTGAGGATTGCAGTATTATTATTGTTGTTGTTATTGTTGTTGTTACTGTTATTGTCATATATTACTTTCAGTTGCTTTGCCATTCATAGCATCATATTACTTCAGCATCATGTGCAAAACAACAGTGATTTACCTCATACTTGATGGTAGACATTTATCACCTCTAAATAATTTGTGTGCCTGCTGATATGCCCTCCAAATGTATAGGAGAGGTGCACTATTGCTCTAACACAAATAATGATAAGAAGATGCTATCTCAGTTCTCTCAAACACTTACTGGACAGCTAAAGGGTGAGTCCTAGAATACATTACCTTGGTCTTCATTTTTACAAGCAACAGACACAAATCTTGAAAAACTACGCCTGGTGGATATGCCTTACTTCAAGTGGCACCTCCAAGACGATGTGCCTTACCCTTGGGGCGATGAGCGTGGAGCGTCCACTCAGACAAGATGGATAACTGACCTCGACAACGACACATTCATATTCGACAAAGAGGATAGAGCACTTAAGACTTCCCTTCATCTTCTTCGCCAACGCCGTGTCGAAGAAAGTGACTTTGGGCCTTACGATCGAGCACAACAACATCTTCCCGTCGCCACTCGGGATGCTTTTCCCCCTCCATACAACATAATGGTTTCGGACCGGGACAGGGCATTTGTTTCTCGGATTCTATCTGATTTTCCCCATCTGTGGCGGCATATTCTACGAAGCCCGTACAATGTTAATACGTTTCGAAGGCTAGCTTCTGCCATTGTACGTCTTGCGACACTGGATTTCCGTCCTTCCTCGAGTGATGAGAAACCTTCATTGTGGCGCCGATTTTCTGTGCATGATGTCCCAGATTGGGATCCCTTTGATGCTGATATCGTATCAATAGGTGAGGCATGTGTTGTTTTAGCCCACGATCTTGGAACAGCCATTTCTTTGATCCGCAAGCATTCAGCCAGTGAGGACAAGGCACAAGTTTCTGGCTCCAAGGAACTTCACCCGAGAAACTACCTTGTGCTCTCAGTTAAGCATATTGTTTTCTGTCGTATTACGGGAGATTCCCTAGAATATGCCGAACCCGAGCCACTTCTAAACGGAATTGATCCCCTTCAGATGCGGCTATTAATCTCCTCCTTTTTGCGCGGCCACTACCACATTACTCAACGAAACTTCATCGTCTCCCAGTGGAGCTGCAGACTATGATACTCAATGAGGTGTCGTTGTGGGATCCCGTCGAGGCCGCAAGACTTGCCTGCGTCCTTGGCCTGGGAACCCCATTTTCATAGAAAAGGGGAGGTCAAGAATTGAAACAGAACAGTCTTTTTATAGGGTTATGAGGTGGGTTCAGGCTGATTGAGTATCATATCTGGTTTGATGATGGTTGCCATAGTGGACTGGTGAACAGGCCTAAACATAACGGCAGTTGAGCATCTGGCAAGAGCAAACAGTGTATCATTTGCTCATGCAGTATAACCTAAGCTTTTCCCATAATGTTAAAAAGTAGTGATTACAAGGGCAGGAAATAGTCACTGTCTTAAGCTATCATTGTGTGTGAATTTCAATCATTAATAGCAGTTTCTGGGAGGCGCTGATGGAAAAGAATTCAAAAGATGGACACATGCATGCTTGCCATCTCACTGTTCCTCGGCCCCACAATCCTGACCAGGAAGCATTGCACCAGTATCCAGACAGTTCTATGATTTCTGATAGGCATTGTTAGGAGGCACATTGTACAGAATGTAGTATACAATAGCATACCAACCATACTTCTTGAGTGTCTGAACTAGTCAAATTTGGAGCTCACATTTCCATTCCTGTGCAAATGGACTAGACTTAAATTTGTAGAGCTTAAGAGATATGTTTACAGGTATCAAAAGGTATATAGCAGCAATGTGATATTCAAAGTAAAAAAGGGGTTGCTGAAAAAAAAGCTTTTCTGGAAACAGCATGTGCATGCATGTCCTTGCAAATGTGTGTATCAGCTCTTCTGGTTAAAGGGTTTAGGCCCCTGATTCAAGTTTGACAAACATATAAAGTATTATAATAAAGAGGAGAGTATTGAAGATATCATTTGTAGAAATATACTGTTAAGTAAAAAGAGAAAAGAAACCAAAGTTAATCCTGGCTTCTAGATGAAGCTGGAACAGCAAACATAGGTTTCAGGGCAACATTTCAAACCAAGCCATAAGTCCAAAACTAGCAAAAAAAAGCATGGAGTTTGTGGAATAGACACATAAGCCACACCTACCACAGGAACAAAGAGGTGATCCAAAAGACAGAGTGGATGCCACCAGCTGTGTAGAGAAAAACTGGCATTAGCTAGATTAGCTTGGACCATGTCATTCCTGTGTGTCTCCAGGCAGAACACATGCCAGTGCTCATAGAGGAATAGGAAGATATTTATCATGATAAAAGAGATGAGATGTGGAGAAACTGGATGAGCCATAGCCCCCATTGCACAGTTGGGTGCAGAAACACCAGCGGAATCTAGTATGCATAGGCTGTCAAGAAGACTGTGGTAATGAGGTAGCGGCCTGGAAGCAAGAATGGTTCCCACACATATTACGGAGTATACCAGTTCGAGGTAACACAGCCGTGCACCAGATATTGCGTGCTACAAAATAGCGATCCTAGGGTACATTGCACTGTAAGTCTTACGCTGAGTGCTCCTCCCCACATATGCCTCAGGGCCTGTCTGTAGCGAAGAATGCAAGCATCCAACGTAGAACGCCAGCCTGGATCAATTCGGCTCGAAACATTGCGCTGACTGGAGGGGACATAAAACCGTTCGCGAAACCAGGTTCCCTCCAGTGTCAAAATAGCACTCGAGCAATATAATGAGGTCCTCTGAAAGTGTAGTAGCGTCGGTATTCCAGCCACTGACTCCTTTAATCAAAGATGTTGGCAGAGAGAATATCGCAGATGGCAATGTGATAGAAGCGTAGGGATGCATCGAGCTAAAAGTGTAGATATCCGAGCCTCAAAATATCAAAGACAGCATGTGTATGCACATCATCATTTGTGCAACATCTGCTTGTATAAGATCCAGATGTACAGATCATCAAGACATCAATAACTCAAAGATCTGTCCAAGACATTATCACTCATGAAAATTCCATCTCCTTTGATGCAGTGATGATGGTTCTTGCTGTTACTTGTAAAGAAGGCAAAACCACAGCATTCCATTGTGCCTGCAGATGGACAGGAGATGACTGAAAGCCCTAGATAAGCTTGTTTATATGTTGAAGCTTGAAGCTGTTTCTCCACAGCTCAGAAGATAGGAGCGGATTCTGCTGTTTAGACCAGGGGGTTATTAATCAAGCAGTGAGTGGCACAGAAAGTGATGATATGGAAACAGAGACAGGCATTCAATAAAAAGGAAAGAGGAACAGGGAGACAATTGAGAGAAAGACAAGAAGAATATAGCAGTAGTTAGAGGCTTCCAGTAGGAATGAGTGCGAGGAGGAGCGTTGGAGTGAAATGGAGGGGGATGCTACACTAACCTTGATTGGGCTAGAGTCAAACTCTAAAAGCACTTCCACATGAAAGAAACCGCGGCATGTCATCATGAGCCAGACGAAAACAAATCTGCATAAGTATGTAGGGCCCGCGCACGCGTTGAATGTGACTTCCCCAAGCATACAGGCTTTGCTGTTGTTATTATTTACAAACGCAATTATATCTCAGACCCTTTCAAGGAGAACTAATTGATCTGGTATGCTCACTACTCCAGAATCGCGTCTTGACTTTCGCTCCTAGCAGTGCCGAATAGGGGTGAACAGGGATTCAGCATGGGCACACGCGCATCGCTTCGGCACCGGGCAAGTCCCAACTCTCAGATCCTCAGATCGTATGTACCACATTATTTCATTATCCGCGTTTTCCTTGCAGTTACACGCAAACTGTGTTACTCTAGGTTTGAATGTATGGTTCTAACTAAACGCTGTCTGAATTTAGTATACTTCGTGCCTACGTTCTTGCTTATCTTACAACAACAGGGCCCAGACTACTATCCTTCCTCAGGATATTACGAAGGAAAGATTTAAACGCAGAAGAGAAAGCATTACATGTAAGCAGCAAGTTCGTTCACCCTACTGAACCGATCAGATACTGATGCACTAGGCTCAAAGCTCCTTCACACATTACGTTCGGGACTACGATGGAATAGGTTCCCAACGTTCTGTGCATTGCTTATGGGCGGGTCGACCATTCTCCCTGCGTTAATTGTTCGCTTGCAAAAGAGAATCTTGGTTTCTCGATCGACAGCCTCGCGTGGTGCAATTCGGTTCCTGGCAGTCCTTTTGTCTGCATGGCTCTGCTTTCCAATTCTCAATAGGAAATATTTACAATCAACTTCACAAGCCGCTGCTACTCAAAAGAGCCAGGAAATTGGCCAAATCAAGTCATCTAGCAGTGATGGCAGGTCCCATCCAGAGACCCAGGTTATTCCTGATCTGGCTGGGAGAACGCTGGATTTGAGCCTTTTCGCTCTTGTAAGAGCTGCTGATGTTCTAGCGTGTATTGCCTGGGATAAGTGGAAAGGATATCGAAAATCCAAACACAGCTGGACTCCTTTGGAATCGATTGCTCCAAATCTAGGAGATTCCGGGATGTTTGCTGCCAGCGCTGCTGTTGTTATGTGGGCCTGGTTTTATCTACCTGAAAGGCTCCCTTGTTCCTACGGAAAATGGATAGGTGAAGTAGCACAGGTGGATTCTAGGTTGATCGAAGCTCTTCGAAGTGCTCGAAGAGGAGAATGGAAATATGGCCAACCATCACCCAAGCAGCCTCCATTGACATTGATGTGTGAAGACTATGGATGGCCACAAGAATGGGGGGATCCGTCGAAAACGGTTCCGATCCCCTGTGAAATGGTACATATGGGTTGCGGTCCCAGCTGCGAGAAACATGCCCTGTGGCGATTTGCCAAAGCGTTCAAGTTCGCGTGCACGGGATATCTCCCATTAGCTCTGGCATTGCGATGGAGATCCCGATCCCTATCTGCTTTCCTCGATGCCGCGAAAAATTCAATCCGTTCCTCTGCATTTCTCGGCCTCTTCGTCAGTATATTCTATTATTCCGTCTGCCTCTCGCGTACGAGACTAGGACCCAAAATTTTCAGCAAAAATAAGGTCACACCGATGATGTGGGATTCAGGGTTGTGTGTCGCTGCAGGCTGCATGATGTGCGGTTGGAGTATATTTGTCGAGAACATGAAAAGACGTCGGGAAATCGCGCTCTTCGTTGCGCCTAGGGCAGCCGCGACTCTCCTCCCTCGACGATACAATAGAAAGGTGCGTAGCTTTGAGCCATCCTACCTATCTATTTCCTTTGCTAACCGTTCTGCCAAAATAGTATCTGTGGAGGGAACAAGCCGCTTTCGCTGTGAGCACCGCGATCGTCCTGACGTGCATTCAGGAGAGACCAGACATGGTCAGAGGAGTGTTGGGGAAGGTATTGAGTCAGGTTGTTCACTGAAGTGGTATGACAACGGCCAAGCCAGGAACCGATGGTGATAACCGCCCCAAAATCGACTGTGTCAAAATGCATTAGTCACTGATGAAGTTTCCTATATTCATCATTATTGGGTTATCTTATTGTAACATATATCCTTCCACCCCATGTAAAGAATAATTGTATGCATGCTTAACGCAAAAGAAACAAAAGGTTCTCCTGTCCAAAAACCTTCCACAAAATACTACCCGAGTTCTTGATCTATAGCAAATTTGAATACAGATCCCATATCCAGCATTCCATCTCACTGGGCGAGCCAATGGTATTTCCACTTAAAAATGTGAACATACGGGATCCCATAGCTAGAGCATCTCTTGCGGGGTTTGAAATTCAAGAGCAGGATATATTACATAATCCACCATTATCAACCACGTGATGTAGCTATCTATCGATAACTGCTTCCGAAGCTCACTTCGATCCCAAGCTGGTCAGGAACAAAACAATTTCGGCCTCAGCAATTGCGGAATAAGATGGTGCCACGAGTATCCCCCTCGTGGGGTAGATGGTTCCAGTGTCCAGGATATTTCTCCAATGTCGGTCTTGCGAGCAGACAGCAAGCTACAAGGCCTTTTTCTACCAGATCCGCCTTCTTCCAGGCCAATGTTTCGCCGACAATCGCCCGGCGGGCGTACGCACAGAAGAATATGTCTGGTCTGTGAGTGCTATGAATTGTGTCCGGCAAATTTGGGATCTATGCTCATTCATTGCTAGGTATTTCACCATCAGTATAGTCATGGGGACTATTGCCCTCTCATACGGTTCCGTTCCCTTGTACAAAATGGTATCCCATCCGCTCCCACCCACTTCTTTGCTGTCTAAATAGCCAAACTAACGACCGAAATAGATATGTCAACAAACCGGCTGGAACGGCCAACCCGTCCAAACGCATCTAACGGAGGAGAACCCAGCGTCGCGTCTCAAGCCAGTCACAAACGCTCGCCGCTTGCGAATAACCTTCAATGGATCCGTCTCGGACGTCCTTCCCTGGAAATTCACCCCGCAACAACGGGAGGTCCGTGTGCTTCCAGGAGAGACTGCATTAGCCTTCTACACTGCAACGAACAAGACAGAGGATGATATCATTGGTGTGGCTACGTATAGCGTGACGCCCGCACAGGTTTCGCCTTATTTCAGCAAGATTCAGTGTTTCTGCTTCGAAGAGCAGAGGCTGAATGCTGGAGAAACGGTCGATATGCCTGTCTTCTTCTTCATTGATCCGGACTTTGTGAATGATCCCGCAATGAGGTCGATTGATACAATTACACTTTCATACACATTCTTCAGTACGTATAGCTCCGTTGCTGACGATCTTTTTTGTCGTTTTGGTCATGGCTAATCAGGATCGCACTTCTGCAGAGGCTCGTTATGATCAAAAAGGGTCATTGAAACCGGTTCCTGGAATGCCGAAAACTTAGTGGCTTTGATTCGCCAGGCTCATTCCAATCGTTACCTTCCAAAGCCGAACGATTCCATCATTCTAGGCCTGAGTCGAAGTGAGGACCATCTCCTGCCACACCCAACAATTCGGCTTGATAACAGGCACTTCAGCAAACACACCACGATAATATTCTCCTTTGATCCGTGTCGCCATGCGTTGACGCTTGTAGTAACTTCCCAACCAAACTCCATTCCACCGCCAGTCCAGTTCCAACTCTCTGACCTGGACATCCATCCCTTTCTACTCTCTACTCTCCCCACGAAGCTCAACTTCTGTTGAGTTAAAAACCACCCAAGACACTCGATAAAACCAAACTATCTACACTTGTCTGGGGCCGAAAGTATGTATTATATTCTAGGATTTAAGGTCATTGGTTTAGAGATGCTATATTCACAGTAGCATCACATTCATCGGCGTTGGTGGAAACTATGTATATAGATAGTTAGATATCCCCTTTATAGGATTCTTTGTATGGTATTCCCACTTCAATCAATATACTGTTTTCCGTAGTCCACTGAGTCATCTGTACCGGATACAGGTCAAAGAGTTGATGAGGAATGAACGCTTCAGTTGCATGAGTCCACAGCGGGGGACGCTTAGGTAGTTGATTGCATGTAGAGCACGGACCACCAATTAAGCTTGTCGCGTTGGAACAGACGCGTCCAGCTTTGGTGTTGAACCTCCGTCCCGCAATTGCAAAAGCAAAGAGCACAGAAAGCGCATCAAAATACTGCAACAATGGCTCTTCTCGTGGATAAACTACGACCTCGCACTCTTGATGCGCTCACTTACCATGAAGACCTTTCCGCGAAGTTAAAGTCCTTGGTAGGTCTTAAAACCCCCTCGTTCTTGAACCGAATCGCGGTTCTAACAACAACATTTCCGCTCGTATGCAGGCACAAAGCGGAGATTTTCCCCACCTACTCGTCTACGGGCCATCTGGAGCTGGTAAGAAGACCAGAATAATCGCGACGCTCAAAGAACTCTTTGGTCCCGGTGTCGAGAAGATCAAAATCGACGCACGAGTCTTTCAAACCAGCAGTAACCGGAAACTCGAATTCAACATTGTCGCCTCTGTATACCATCTCGAAATCACGCCCTCCGATGTCGGCAATTATGACCGCGTCGTGGTGCAGGAGTTGTTGAAGGAGGTTGCGCAGACACAGCAGGTTGATATGTCTGCTAGGCAGCGGTTCAAGGTCGTGGTTATCAATGAGGCGGATCACCTTACGCGAGACGCGCAAGCGGCGCTGAGACGGACGATGGAGAAATATAGTCCTAACCTAAGGCTCATTTTGCTAGCCAATAGCACTGCCAACATCATTGCTCCTATCCGGTCAAGAACCCTACTTGTCAGAGTCGCGGCCCCTACGGAAGACGAGATATGTCAGGCCTTGAAACTTGCAGGGAAGAAAGAGGGGTGGGCAGATGCGCCAGGTCTAAATCGCCGGATAGCGAAGGAGAGTGGGCGAAATTTGCGGCGCGCGCTTCTTATGTTTGAAGCTATATATGCTCAAAAGTATAGGAATATTCTGTTCACACCCTACGTCGCCCTTCTTTTGGGACTGAATTGTTACTAACTCCAATGGTGCGCGTAGTGAGAAAGTTACCGATGACACACCTATCCCGCCTCCAGATTGGGAAGCATTGATCTCTCTCATCGCCGACGAGATCATGGCGGAGCGGTCACCTGCACGCATCCTTCAAGTCAGGGCGAGGCTGTACGACCTGCTCACGCACTGCATCCCTCCCACAACAATTTTAAAGGTATGGTATCTTGGTTCCAGCCGGCTCTATCATCTGCAATTGCAAGCTTTCTGACTAGATCTTTTTCTTTCAGACCTTGACTTTCAAGCTGATAGGGAAAATCGACGATGATCTGAAGCCTGAGGTGATCAAATGGTCAGCTTTCTACGAGCACAGAATAAAGCTTGGAAGTGTACGTGTGAAGGGGTTTCATCCAACCCAAAGTCTGCTCCAAACACAGATGGTTTCCATCAGATGCTAATGTCTAGGCTTGCAGAAAGTTATATTCCATCTTGAGGCATTTGTCGCGAAGTTTATGCGTATACTTGAAAGGTTAGTGCAGTCCCAGAGCTACAAGCCACGCAATCAACCTTAGGACAACCGAAACTAACAGTTACGGTCAGTTATTTAATGGGTATTGAGTTTTAAGATTATTTCAGCCTTGCTGGCGTCTCTGGTCGGCCAAACGTTTTTTTTTTTTTTTGGCGTTTGTATTGTAGAGGCTTCCTATGGTTTTTAATACCTTCGGTATATTTGTTTCTACACGGCGTCCAATCCGTTTAGTTAAAACTCAAGATGGCTTTCCATTCTTCTAGAGGGGGACCTATTCTTTTCTTGTAACTCTCGGATCATTTAACTGTAAAATTTATATTGCACGGCAAAATAGACTGGGTAACTAGGGGTGAGAGTCATTAATGACTAGTAAACATATATGCCTAAGTGTGTGTACACCTCCTGTTAAGGTAGCTTGTATTGCATTTGAGAATCTGTTCCTGGTCTATTCGCAAAGCATTGTGTCTCCACAGTCAATGAGAGTACATAGGAGAAATGTAAGAAGTGGGATGAAAGGAGAAATGATGCAGATACGGGTAGAGAATGCGATTGTCTGGCGGATGGCTTCACAAGCAGATCAGCAGGTGTCTGAGGCGAGACAAATCGGGCAAGAGAAGATGCAAATGAATGTTAATGCCTCCAGGCTAGTTGTGCAAATAGACCGACTTCTGATGTCCCAAAGTCGAAAACAGGGAGAATTAGGGTATGTATCAAGAGAGAAATCGAGAATGAAGAATCGACATAAATTTAATTTATACAAAAGCTCGAATTGTAAAAATCACACAAAATAAAGACATTCCAACGCCCATTTTATACACAAAGGGGAAAGGGCATTTATGGCGAGGGAGCAGCGGCACTAGCGGCTTCCGCGGCGGCAGCGGCCCTCTCTGCAGCATTGGGTAGAGGTACCTCTCTCCGCGCTCTCTTTAGAGACTCTAGTGTGACGCCGTTGCCCAGCTTTGTCAGTCCGACGACGGGGGGATCGCCCTTCTTCGCGAACTCGTATAAACCTGAGTGTCTTATCAGTACCCAATTCAACAGAAACAATTCCACAGAACGAAAAGGAATCAACCATGACATACCCGGCATTTTGTGGGCTGCCAGTCTAAAAGCGTCGCGCACCAGCTTCTCGTGCAAATTGCCCTTCAACTCGAAGATAATCCGGCTAACCGGTATTCTCGCCGCCCAGTAATCGAATTTACCCTTTCCTTTACCCATACGCTGTTCATTGCCACTGGTATAGACACCGATATTCGCGCTCACTCGAGTGTATAGCTCATACTCCATGCCTCGCAACCGTTTCTGAATCGTCTCGTATCCAGTCTTCAGCTGTGCAGCCGATACTCGTCGGTCGTGGTCCTTCATCCGGAGTCCATAATCGCCCCAAACCACCGTCGTGCCGCGGGAAGAGCCGCCAGTGGGCATACCAGGCCGTCCCTTGCGAGACTTGCTCTTCTCCATATTCTTTGGCACAAGCCAGTTGAAGGCTGCGGAGGTTGTGGAAAAACATCGTATTGAAGGTGACGTCGCGAATGCTGCGGGAAAGGGCAAAGTGTCAGCGGTCCAGTGTCTGGCGACGCACGATGGAGGTATATCACTTACAGGAAGGACGCAGGAATGCCAATTGAGGCCCGGGGAACGGGCTTAACCTCGATCCCATTTTTGCTATGCTCCGAGCTCCTCAATGGTCTTCGATATGCTCGTCTCGTCTGTTCTCGTTCGGAATAATCTTCGACCTTAGGTCAGCGTGCACAGACCACCAATATATTATGTAATCCAAGAGGCACGTGTTTTGGCGCGTCATGGCTCGACGTGTTGAAGCCTGAACTTCAATATTCAGTTGGCGACGTGTATCGCGCGAACACTGCGCAGGATTCCCTTTGAGCCGGTTGATAATTATCATTCTATCTTGAATTCCATCGCTGCTTGATCTACTAGAATCACACTACCAACTGCCAGATCAAAAATTAAATGCTCATGCAGAATGCCAGCTGATATCAGGAGCTTTTTTGGGAGCCAGGGCTCGTCTAAGTCCAAGGCGACGCCCGCTCCAACAAAGAAGGCAGAGGTAAGTTTGATTGATATGCCGCATTGTATGACACTACGGCTAGTCAATTCGAAAAAAATGTCCAAGTTACTAACAATACGTGTATTTAGGAGCCTGCCCAGACCCGAAAACGCCGTAAGAAGCCTCCACCCCCTAGAACTTGCCGCGTTCAAATTTAATATTTTATTGTACAAATAGGGAGCAGAAAGGTAGTCGAAGATAGCGATGATGATGATGATGATTTTGAACCCAAGGCTGCGTCGCCTCCAAAACCCCAGCCTAAGAAGAAGCAGTGCGTCAATTCCTATCCTACGCCTCTAATATCTGAAGGTTGTCAGGCCAGATGCTAACCACATTCTTTACGCAGGAAGCCGGAAGAGCCCAAAGGAGAAGTTACAACTACATCCGATTATTTCGCCTCGTCTCGAAAAGGACGACCTCCAAAGGGTAGCAAGACCAGTGAGCGGCCAAACGTAAAGACAGACTCCACCGCCGAAAACACCCAAAATGCTACGCCGAAGGTGCCAAAGACCCGAGAGATCCCAGTGCGGACTCCCCCCTCAGTACAATCCCGACCGAAACGTCAATCCACAGCCAAAACCGTGCACATTGTTGATGACGAAGACGACCTTGGTGGTGATGATATATTTGCCACGGGTTACCGGAAGCGAGGAAAAGCGGGCGGGGATGATGATTATCAAGAGGGTGGCAGTAGCGATTCCGACGCCATGGAGGTTGAACCACCAGCTGTCGTGGTAACAAAGTCCAACGGTGTCAATGCACGCGGTGGTAGTTCCAAAAATGACACGACTTCACAAAACGCAAGGAAAAGGAAATCGGATGCCCTTGGCGTGGATGATGAGGACAGCGATGACTACGAGGCAAAACAGAAGAAGACCACAATTACGTCCCGCGCGAGAAAAAGTTCCCCAAAGTCCAGCGTCAAGAAACCAAAGGCAGACCGCCCTGAAAGCAAAGCCATTCAGGATATTTTTGACAGTATTCCGATTGTTCGACCGCCAACTCCACCAACTGATACTCAGAAGTTTAACTTTGCTACGGCCGCCAAGAACTCGAAACCACCTCCCGGTGCTGGCACAAAGGAGTTGCCTGTTGGTGCTGATAATTGTCTGGCTGGGCTGTCCTTTGTTTTCACGGGTGTGCTGGATACATTAGGCCGGGAGGAGGGCCAATCTTTGGTTAAACGATATGGCGGGAAAGTCGTCGGCGCACCTAGCTCAAAGACTTCGTATGTTGTCCTGGGTGGCGATGCTGGGCCCAAAAAACTGGCAACCATCCAGAAATTCAAGCTCAAAACCATCAATGAAGACGGGCTTTTCGAACTGATTCGGAGGCTTCCCGCAAATGGGGGTGATGGCAAAGCTGCGGAGCAGTATGAGGCGAAGCGGAAGCAGGAAGAGCTGAAAATCAAAGAGATGGCCGCAGAGATTGATCGTGAGGAAAAGAAGAGAGCCCAGTCACAGCCAACAGCAACTACGAAAACAAAATCGACGGGACCAAGCAAACAGAGCGTACAACCCAAGGTGGATGATCGTCTTTGGACCACTAAGTATGCTCCATCTGCGCTCAGCATGATCTGTGGGAATAAGCTCCAAGTGGAGCGTCTTCAGGCTTGGTTACGGAACTGGCGAGGCAATGCAAAGTCCAACTTCAAGAAGGCAGGGAAAGACGGTTCTGGTATTTACCGTTCCGTTATAATCCACGGCCCCCCTGGCATTGGAAAAACTACTGCTGCCCACCTAGTCGCTAAACTTGAAGGCTTCGATGTTGTTGAAACAAATGCAAGCGACGCTAGAAGCAAGAAGCTAGTAGAATCAGGCCTTCAAGGTGTGCTCGATACTACCTCCCTCGAGGGCTATTTCGCAGGAGAGGGGAAGAAGGTCGATAGTAACAAAAAGAACCTGGTGCTCATCATGGATGAAGTGGATGGAATGTCTGCTGGTGATCGCGGAGGAGTTGGCGCCCTCGTGGCGGTTGCTAAGAAAACGCGAATTCCCATGATACTGATCTGCAATGAGCGGAGGCTACCTAAGATGAAGCCCTTTGACCACGTAACTTACGAGTTGCCATTTAGGCGTCCGACAGCTGACCAAATCCGTGCGCGACTATCCACGATCTGTTACCGTGAAGGACTGAAGATTCCTCCGCAGGTTCTCGACGGTCTTATTCAAGGAACGAATGCTGATATCAGACAAGTTATCAACATGCTGTCTACTGCCAAGCTCGATCAGCAAAATCTCGACTATGACCAGGGTAAAGAGATGTCCAAAGCGTGGGAGAAACATGTCATTCTCAAGCCGTGGGATATTGTCAGCAAGATACTGAGCGCGCAAATGTTCGCTCAGAGCTCAAAAGCGACCCTGAATGATAAGATCGAGCTCTACTTCAACGACCACGAGTTCAGCTACCTAATGCTGCAAGAGAACTACCTCAAAACCAACCCCTCCGCCGCAAGTACGTATCATGGAAAGGAGAGGCAGTTCAAGCTCCTCGAGCTTGCGGACAATGCAGCTGAAGCCATCAGCGACGGTGACCTTGTGGATCGGATGATTCATGGAAGCCAGCAACAGTGGAGTCTAATGCCCACTCATGCCGCCTTCAGCTTTGTTAGACCAGCCAGCTTCATGTCTGGAAATATGACAGATCGAGCATCTTTCACTAGCTGGCTTGGTAATAACAGCAAGCATGGTAAGATACATGCCCTATATGCGTTGATCATTCATTCATACTGACAATTTCCCCTTCTAGGCAAAATGGCACGCCAAGTCAAGGAAATTCAAGGGCATATGCGCCTTCGCTCTTCAGCAGACCGACACGAGATTCGACAACAATACATGCCTGCCTTGTGGAATAGGCTTGTTGGGAAATTGCAAGACGATGGCAAGGATGCCGTTGATGAGGTCATAGATCTGATGGACAGCTATTTCCTTACCCGCGAAGACTGGGATTCCATCATGGAGCTTGGTCTCGGACCCATGGACCAAAAGGATGTCAAGATTGAGTCGCAGACCAAAGCAACTTTTACGCGTCTATATAACCAACGATCCCACCCACTTCCCTTTATGAAAGCCACCAGCATCGTGGCCCCTAAGCACCTTCCAAAGGTGAAACCCGACCTTGAAGATGCTATCGACGAGTCTGACGAAGGCGAGGAAATTCTGGGGGATGAAGAGGTCAAGGAGGATGCGGATGAACTCGATCTTAAGAAGGACAAATACATCAAAGCACCGAAGAAAACAGCGGCGAAGAAGAAGGCTGCTAGTAGCAAGGCTGCCGCAAAGCCCAAGCCAAAGGCCAAGAAACCCAAGAAGGCTGCTAAATACGACGAGGACGATGATGTCTCTGAGGAAAGTGATGAGGACGATATCCCAAAGAAGCCTGCGCGCAGGGGTCGGAAGGCAAAAGCATAGAGTTTATCCTCCCTCCTGATGGCTTAATTTTGTCTATATACTTAGTCGAAACATTTCTTGAGTTGTAATTTATTTGTGTTTTTATAATAGCTTGTGGCGGGTTCTCTCATGTTAAATCTTATTCTATAGAGCTGAAAAGCTGCTTGATTTTTCTGATTATTATCTTTTGGTTTTGTCACATATTCTTCCGGAAGGTATGAAGGAGTTGCGCGAGGCTTGAGAGCATCTCGTCTCTTAAGGTAGATGATACATATTATATGGATATATTTATTATTATAGCACCTAACAGACATGACATTTGTGTCATTTAAATAGGTATTCAATATATATCCAAAAAAGCCACTCTATCAATCGCCAATGACAACAATAGGGAAATGGATTATACATCCAACAGAGAGAAAAGTCATCCATCATATACACTCAAGGGCCCCCCCCCCACCCATCATTAGATCTTCACATTTCCATATTCGATTCAAGACATCCAAACCAAACACCCCTCCCACACTCCATTTCATCACCCCAACAGGTCCCAACAGGGGAAAAAAAAAAAGAGAGAAAAAATCATTTGCACCATGGTACCTCTACACCAAACCTATCAGCCACACGCATAGCAGAGACAATACATCCCTCTAACAAAACCATCCCATCCCAACACCACCCACCAACTAACCAAACATTCCCATCCCCACTGCACCAGCTCTTCTTCTCCTCATCCCCGCCACCAACACATCCTTGTGTGACCAGCCCCTCCCCGAAAATCTGATTAATAACCTCCCTACTGCGCGGCGTACGCAGCACCCTCGTCAAATACGTCCTATGTATGACTTTCGAGGACTCAATCGGCGTCACGGGCGCCGTAGAGACAAGCACTGAGAAACGGTGTTCGTGGATCGACTCTGTCGCACCATTTAAGGAGCAGAGATGGATGGTTTGCGATGCGCCTTCGGCCATGGGGGATAAGGAGAGTGAGGTGATGGCGGATGTGTCGGTGTGAACGACGGTTTCGACAGACATGGTGGGCACTTGGGACATGGCGGTGCGTAGGGGCGGGAAGAGCTCGCCTACTACGTTCGGAGTTACGGCGAGGATGACGTGGTCGAAGAGTTTTTGTTGTTGTTGTTGCTGCTCCTGCTGCTGGGCAGCAGTGCTCGCCTTGTTTTTCGTATCAATCCAAGACACACAGATCTTTGTTCCGCGATTCTCAACTCTCGTCACGCGCGAGTTTAGCTGCACTTTAAGCCCCTTGGCAAGCTTCTCCTGCACAATATGCACCCCACCATAAACGAGGTAATGCGGCTTATTGTACGTGAGTCTTTTATAATCGATGATATCGCTTGCTGGGAACCCACGTAGTGTGTCATGCGAGCAGGTCGTTATACTCGATATCGCTGGTATCAAGTAATTATCCAAAAAGTAATTCGGCAGCCGGATTCTGTGAAAGTATTGGCCCACAGTTTCACAGCCATCACTGGATTTTTTCGACGATGCTTTCTGCGCTGCCTCTTTGGGTGGGACTGCGAAACAGCACATCACATACCACGCATAGCAAAGGAGAAGATATACCGTTTCCGCCACCCATTGCCAGAAGCCGCATGCTTCAGGCCGCACAGGTGGCAGACGATGGCTATTCGAAGAGTGGACAAAGTATGGCGTTGCAGCTCTACCATCCCATCGCGGCAGCTGCGAGAGAGTGAATAAAAAGGCCTGAGGGCGGTATTTCACGCCGAGATAATCGTACATGTTTCGGAGATTGTCGTAGAAGCCGCCTGCAAATGCCCGCATGGGCAAATCGACTCGCCCCTGTGGGGTTCCATCTTCTTTTGATGTCACTGTTGCTGACGCGGAGTCGAGTGAGAGTTGGTCTTGCTATGAGTGTGTTAGTTGGATTTTTCGTAGTTTCAATCAGAGAGCTTGTGCATGTAGATGAGAGATCTGTGTGGTTTCTGCTATCCGCGGGGGATATTGGATGGAAATAAAGCGCCTGTAAGGGACGAAAGAGCTGGCATAGCAACAAAGAAAAGCTATATACTCCGCCCAGCAGAAGAAAAAAAAAAAGAGGACTAGGTATATCAGACGAAAGGAAATAATAACACGAAAAATCGAACATACAGCTTCAAAAATTTGCACATCAAATCTCTGCTTCTTATCGTTGGCTAACAAAAAGCCAGATACCAGACCTGCCATGCCCGAGCCAACAACGGCAACAGAGACCCTCGAGCCATCCTCGGGTTTGCGCATTCTTTGAGTTCAGGTTTGATTCGGGCCGAGATCCTCCAAATCAGAAGGAGGGATGTCCTATATTGAATATGTATGTAGTATATATAGGTGCTTCGCCGATATCTTTTTCTCTTCAAGGTTTCTTCTTTTGGTAAATTAGTTAAGATGATATCAAACAAAAATGCAATAATAGTGATTAGACCGACGATTTACTTACGCCAATGTAAATTGTATATATAGCGAGGGAATACGAGATCGGATACATCAATCAGCCCGTGAAGGTAGAGTCGGTTGAAGGTTCGCTCCCGCCAAAAGAGAGATCTGGCGGTACGTGCGTAGCTAGTGAGTGGTCTCGGCGTATCGTGAGACGCTAGTTATAAGTGGAATGAAGGAATGACGAACTTGAAACTGCATCATCTGGAAAAAGAGAGATGGGTCCTTCAACTTATATAAAAGAAAGGCGTTGAGAATACAAATATGTGTGTTTTTCTGCGCTTTTCTTTACTCAGCCGAACCGTGGATACAACATCGAACTTTCAGCCTGCCACAAATTCCATTTTGCAGCTGATCATTTGGAATATCCACTGTGAACTGAGATATCTGAGGCAAGCAAGCCACAGACGAGACACGGTTTGCAGATCGACATCCTTATCCGCTTGCCACAGTTATCGATTGGTGCTCAACAGTTAATATCGTGATGCCTCAAAATTCGGGTGGATGGAACCCCGTTCTGTCACTACACACCATCGCTTGTTAAAAATGATGGCTTTCTACAAAGTATGATTGCTGAGAGGACGACTAACTACATAAGTACTGGTCAAGTTGCGAACTCTCCCATTTGAGTAGATATCGCACACGTTAACTGATATGATACACAGAAAGATTGCATAGAGCATGGCTGACATCGTGCCTGGCGGCCATTTCACGATAATAGTCCTCCTTGGTGCTGTACAGGCCTCTTTTCCACAATGTCCCAGCATGTGTCATTAATGATAAAAGCAGTGATGGATATCAAGCTAAGCTTGTTCAATGATTGGCTCTATCTAGACTATCTCAGATAGAAACTACATGGCCTACTGCCTCCCTACCAGCTGAGACACATTAGAGGACTATAATATCGAGTCTACTCTAATGGACTACTTAGCGATTGATGGCTTGGGGGGGGGCACTTGCTAAACATGACGGGGTATTAAGTCAAACATAGAATAGTTCAAATAAACGTCTGTATGAGAGAAGAGAGGAAGAATTATTTGCTCCAAGAGTCAGCATCGCAACTCTGTTGATTACATAATCAGCACCCGCAAAACGAACCTTTTTCGGTCCAAACGTCAGACCAAACACCGTCACTTCATTCAACCCGCCAATCCCTCCATGTAATTATCTCTCTTTTCTTTTGTTGTTTTTTGCTTCAATTGTTTCTCTATTGCAGCCTCGTCTTCTTCTCCTCCTCCATCATGTTTAGACCGGCCTCAAGATGCCTCCTCCGGTCACCCGCCGCAGCAGCAGCTCCCCGACACCTCCGCCAGCACGGAAGAAGATTTATAAGCACTGAATCCACGGCGCAAAAGTCGCGGAGTTGGAAGGGCGCGGCGCTGAGATGGGGTCTTGCAGCGGGCGCTGTATACTATTATAATACGAGCACGGTGTTTGCCGAAGAGCCCAATTGTATGTTCCCTTTTTTCTTTTTGGTTCTGGCTCTTTTTTACTGAAGTGGCACGCGATGACGGGGGAAGATTGAGAGAAGAAGAAGAGGAAGAAGAAAAATAGGACCAATCTGCTAACATCTACCTGCAGTGTCCTTGCAACTCGCATCTGATGCAAAGGAAGACGACCCAGCCGCCCTCCTCCCAACCCTCGAGACCGTCACAGCCGCGAAGAGAAAGCCCGCTGCCAACCCATCCCAGACTCCCGTCGCACTCGCAGCGCCGCCAGTATCAAAACACGACCAACAACAACCCACATCGACAGAAACCCTCTCAGCTACAGCCGTAGCAGCCGCCGCGGAGCCCTTCCCCGAAGAACAGCAAACCGACGAAGCAGCACACCCTACGAAACTCACAGCCGCAGAACTCGAGGAAGAGGCCCAGTTTGAAGGCGCGTTCAACCCCGAGACGGGCGAGATTAATTGGGACTGCCCGTGCCTAGGAGGCATGGCGCATGGACCGTGTGGAGAGGATTTTAGGACTGCGTTTAGCTGCTTTGTGTACTCGACGGAGGAACCGAAGGGGATGGATTGTATTGATAAGTTCAAGTACGTTTTTGTTTTCCCCTTTCTTTTCTCTCTTTTTACGTCGTTTTATATATATCTACCTTGGGCAGAGCAAATATACTGGGAGTTGGGATTGTGGCCTAACTGTTATATGTATAGGGGCATGCAAGATTGCTTCCGACTCCACCCCGAGATCTACGGCTCGGAACTGGATGAAGAGGAAGTTGATGCACAATTGAACGAACACATTGCGAGTGGTGACGCCGAAGCGGCATTGGCAGATCTAAATACTCCATCATCACCATCATCAGACATCGCCACAAAGCCAACAACACAAGACCAGACCCCAGAGGGAATAGCGCAGAAGGAGCAGCAGCCCCTGGAAACCAGTGATAATGAGGAGACGCCAAAGCAGCAATGATTTGTTGTTAGGGGGTAGGGGAGAGGGGGCGCGGCGCTGTTTGAATATGAGAGAGGAATATAAAAGATATACGCAAAAAAAAAGAGACTGCATTTAAAAGAGAATACGATAGAACGCTTTTTTGTTGTACGCATTTCCCAGTTGTTGTTGAAGAACTCCCCCCTTTTCTCTCTCTCTCTCTCATGTTTCCATTTCATTTTACTCTTGTCTACAAGTGTTCCCATTTTTCCCTTTGTTTTACTTTTCTTTTCTCTTTTTTCTAGCGTCCCGCCCTTCCCCCTCCCTCCCGAGTCCGACTGTCTTTGTATACTACTGTAACAATAAACACACATACTATCAGATGCAAAATAATATAGAAGAAAAAGTCCGCAGACGCCAGCTTTTCCCTTTTTCCAACTACAAGTTATTTTATCTCTCTCAGCCCTTTACCTACATCTACATATACACAACCTGCAGTTTTTTCCAAAAGCTGATTCAAGCCGGGGAGGAGAAAGAAAACACTTTGCATGAATGAAAAGAAAACTGTGGCAATCTGTCCAAAAGAGAGAAAAAAAAAGGACCTGTAAATAATTATCAATAAGAGCAAGGCTTATTACAAAGGTGAAGGGAAAAAAAATCTTCTGGATAACTTCAAAACCATAACAGTGTTGAAAAAGGAGATATATATAAAAAGAAATGTAGAATTAATAATTCCAAAACAACACACATAAAAAGCCTATTGGACAAATATAATACCAAAAAATAATACCTGACCCAATTTCACACTCCCTCACCTAATAAATCAAAAATATAAAAAATCAAAAACCATAGCGGGCAATTACAAGTAAAAGGGGGGGACAAAGGGGGAGGGAAACAAGAGATAGAGAGAGGTTTGACTGAGGGAAGGAACTAAAACAACCAGAAAACAACCAACCGCGAAAGAGAGAAGGAAGGGAAAAAATCCAAAAGCCAAAAACATCCCAAACATCCAATTCGTTAAAAAAGAAAAGAAAGAAAGAAAAAACCGCGAGAGGAAGACACCCCCATCCAATGCCCACCACACACACATCCCCCTTGCTTGCTCGTCGTTCACAAAGTGAAGCAGAGAAGAGCAGCTATATAGAACCAGCCATACCTACTTCAACCTTCTTTCTCCACGGGGCCCTCCTTTCTCTGAGGCTAACTGAGAGCCATATAAAACAACCAAAAAGAAACCAAAAAAGAAAAAGCTCAAAGAGACCGAAGCTTTTCTTTATACACAAAATATTGGTGAAAGCTCCTTCCTAGATCATACGAGAATTAAAAAAAAAAAAAAGAGAGAGAGGGGGCAGGAAAAAGAAGACGCAGCGCAAAACGGGACAAAAGACAAAAAACCACATATATATATCAAAAAACTGAAAAGAAAATCAAACCAAAACACACACAAAACAAAACTACTACTACTACTACTTCTTCAAAATAGCCTCATACAAGCTCCCCAACGTCCCAATCGCCGAACCAGTCAGCAAACCAGGTAAACCGCCCGGGAGAGCAGTAGGAACCTGCCTGACGGTAATCGCATGAAACAAGTCCCAAAAGGTGAAATTGTTCGCGTACACCAGGTACGAGATCAGGGCCTTTGCCACATTGAAAACCAGCGGGTCAAAGTTTGATTTATCCTCAGGGGTCGCGGCAGCAGCTGCAGCAGTCGCGGCGGCGGAACTGCGACGCGTGCCATACGTGTGAGTAGGTGAAGCGGCGGCAGCTTGCTGCGAGACTTTCAAGCTGAGATTGAAAAAATACGCGGCCAGCGAGGGCAGGAGGAGGCTGGTAGATAGCCAGAGCAAAAAGGGCGCCCAGAACGCGCTGCTCACGAGCACGAAGAGATCGGGAATCTTCACCGCGAAGGACGGGCTGCGTAAAGATTGCACAGCGGGGAAGGTGGTGAGATAGCGCATGGGCACGGTCTCGCGGTAGACGCCGGACAGTTCGAGAACGAGGATGAGCGTCTCGATGGCGCGCACGCTGCTGAGGAGTGAGCGCAGGGCGTGGGAGCGCTCCGTTAGACCCCACGTGTCCCAGACGCTGGACACGTGCTCGCGGACGCGCGTGGTTTGTCTGTCGATAGCGTCTGTTACGACGGCTGGGGATGGGGGGAGAGACGAGATGAGCGATGGGCGCGCGGGGGTACGCGCGGCGGTGCGCGCCGGCGTGGGTGAGGATTTATCGCTCACAGAAGATACTTCGGATTCATCTCTGTAGTTCCAATGGAAGGATGGGTCCTTCAAGTCAGTAAATGGATTATAATGGCTTCAAGCCAAAACAGTGCAGATGGCTGAAAGAACGCGTGCGTGCACGCGCGCTCTGAGAAATTCTGTATATGAATGGGCCAATTGCAAAATAGATAATACAGGTGAAAAGGACGAACGTGTTATCGATTTCTTCTTCCCTGGGCTTTGTCTGGCGTCTTGCGCGCTGGGTTCTCCTGACTTCAGTTCCGGGGGTCGTCGCGTCGGCGCGGGTTTCCCTTTTGACGGGCGACGAGCGAGAAAGGCGCCTAAAGTATTCGACGAGTCTCTTATCGTCGGAGGTGTAGAGCGCGGATTGGTTGCCGCGCAGATGGTTATCGAGCAGTTCCTCTAGGGTCTTTTTGTTCTCGCCCTCGTAGCTACCATAGTAACATGTCTAGTTAGCGGAAGGTCTATAAGTGGACAGGTATATACCTGCGCGCAAGTAAAGTAAAGATAAAAACAACCAACGTACTCTGTTAGACCCGTTGATTCGGCGATTTCGAGCAAGTCGCCCTTGAGGAGCTGGCGCAAATACGCAGAGGTGGACATTATTGCTGGGAAAGTGGTCGCGGATCCTGAGTCGCGTAACGCATGCGATTCTGAAACTGTATATTATTATATATATGATTTAGATGGAAGATTGAAAGTGTTGGATGTTTATGTTGGTCGCGATGTGATAGTGGAGGGCCAAACAGACTGGGGGGTTGGGTGGAGGTACAAGTAATAGTCAGTGTTGTTGTTGGAAAAGCGATGATGTTTACTTTCCCTCTCGCTAGCGTGTCTTCTCCAGCCTTCCGAATTTCCCGCAGAACTCACGCATGTTGTTATGATTATTATTATTTACCCCCAACACGAAGAAAATATCATGTCGATCATAAAGGGGGGGTTTTATTATAGAGTTAGCCATAATTATTTTACACACTGCATTGACTAGTTTTATCTTATCAAGAGATTGTAGCCACCAAACTGATGGGTTGGGTGATAGCCTGGCACCAGTAGCGTGTGGTCACTGCGCGCATCGATGACCAAATAAATAATAAACACACAGATAGACACAGAAGGGAAAAAAAGGCATCATAACTTAAGTACTTTTCAAGCTTCAATAGGAGATTCGTCCTTCCAATGCAGTGTTCCCAAAATGCTAAATAATAAATATATATATATACAATTAAACAAGAAAAAAAGATCTATCCATGACAGTTATAATGTACAGTACAAGTGTCTCTATCAAAACACCCAGCAGCAACACTCACACACACACACACACATCAAAAAAAGGAAGAAGAGTCTTTGTGTCGCGGGTGAGTCAAAAAAGACAAGGAGAAAATTAAGGTCGAAGTTTTTTTTAAAAAACTTCGTTCGATGCAAAAACGCTGGATCGAAGAAAAAAAAAATGCCCCGTTCGCTTTCCATCCCATCCAGGAAATAATAATAATAATCCCACAAAAAAACGCCCAATGTCTATGAACGAACGGTAGTATCAAAGAAAGCAAATAAATAAATAAGCCTCTCGGACAGGCAGCTTTTTTTTCCCCCTAGTGACCGGCTAGGGTAGGTAGTTTGTAGTTTCTTCAAACTGGAAATTTTCTCATAAATCAAGAAGACGTGCTCGCGTCATAGAGCTGAGCTACTCGGCTCGTCCACCGGTGAATGGGTCTCCATTTTCTTAAGCAAGAACTGGTAGAGAACCAACATTGTTCCGCTCTGCACGCTGGTCCACAGGAATCGCGGTCCGACTCCTCTGAACCAGCCGACAATTCCTTCCGTCCGATATATGAGTTTTAGCCCCGTAAAGACGGATGATGTATGTAGAACAGGGGCGCCGGGTTTAACGGTTGATGTTGATGGCGATGAAGTGGATATAGGTCGAGATTGCGATCGTGGTATTGAAGCCGTTCCAGCGACGGGGTGTGCTCGTGACGGTTCTTGTAATGGCGGCGTGGCTTTTGTTGTTGTTGAGCTTGCCGCTTTCGCCGAAGGTAATATATCAGGATTCTGCTGCGTCTGAATGCGCGTTTTCACAACGTCGAGCGGACAAGTAATAACACCCGCCATACCACCCGCCGATGTCGCGGTTAGAATTTCCAGCGGCAGGCCAATGTCCCTACTCCCAACCCACTCCTTCGCATACTTCTGTTCCTGCTCGTAAAACGCAAACTGCAAAGCGGAAAAGGGTAGATCGCGGAATATCGTAGCTTTGTATCCGGAAAATAACGCCCCGAATCCTTCTGTCCGCACAATTGTCCGGAATGCGTCGGTGGTAGATCGATAGTTGTACCCGGATTTAAAGAAAGGATTATTATATTGGCCCTGAAGCTGTAACCGGGTCTTCAGGACTTCCGACGGTACGTAAACGAACGAAGCAGCGAGATCCGCAATAAAACCTAGAACAAATCAGTAAAAAGAACTCATTCCACACATCCCCTGAAAACCAGAAACGTCTGGCAAAATAGTGCATAAACATACCGCTCGCGAGATACGATATTGACGGATTTATCCCCGCATCCAACATATGCCTCTTAGTATACTCATACGTGCCGAAGAATATGACCGTGCCCGGAAACGACCCTAGAAACGCCGGCGTGACACCGCTATATAGCCCTCTCCGGAAACCCTCCTGGCGAAATATCTTAGCGTACGATGACGACATAGATGTGTATTTAGGAGGGACATGCGGATCGCCCTGCTGTCTCGTCTTGACTGTGTCTAGCGAGTGCATCAAAATGTCACCGCTGGTTCCACCAATGCCGCCGGCAATCATTGACTGCGAAAGGTATAAAAGTCAGCTTTTTGATGATCGAGATCCCCCCAATTGCAAATGAAAAATCCGAGCCTCTGGAGCCCATTCATATATTCCCAAGCAAGGGCATAATAATAACAAGAACATACATGTAAATACGGCGGCCGATCTGCAAGTTCATCCTCTCCATCCTGCTCCAGCCGATCCATCACGCGCACCCGTTTACTTTTTCTCGACACTCCAAACTCCGTCTCATGGCCCCGCATGTCATCGTGGACGCTAACCACAGCAGCCGCATGCGAGGGTGAGGACGAGGAGGGCGCTACCGACGAAGACGAAGAACGTGTTGTGGCCGAAGAAGAATCTCTCGTCGTCGTCGTCGTCGTCGTTGTTGGGGTTGCCGTCGTCGCGAAAAGGCCGGACATCCACGATCCAGCGCTCATTCCCAACAAAAGGAAAAAAGTTGAAAAAGAAAAGACACCGGCGTCTTAGCCTGCTTTCGTATCCTTTTGTCGAGATGTGGCTCTCTGCTTTTTTATTATCCTATCCCTTTTCCCCCGTTCTTGGTATTGTCCCGGTTTTGTTTAACAATCGACACAAAACACCACACGGTTCCGTCCACTTCGTTTTTTTCGCTTCGGGTATATCTCTGGTGTCGAAAAGGCGAGTGTCGCTAATTTCCAATTCGCTCGTAAATTGGGCCCCAAAACCACCCTCCGCCAAAGGAATGTGTAGGAGAGGGGAGCGGGAGAGAAAGGTCAAAGGTGCGAAAGAAAGAAAAAAAAAGAGAATCCGGAAGTATGCGGCGGGGGGAAGGATTCCTTTTTCCCCAAACGAGGGAGGAGAGACAGAGAGAGTAGCGAAGCCACCGCCCGGCCTATCTCGCGCGTCAGATCGGGTGGGTTTAAGCTGTTTTTCCTGGGTCGTTATAGCTTCGGGCGTCTCATTAAAATTGTTCGTTGATTCGATTTTCTTTAACTTTTTGTCCCCAAAATTTGCCCATTGGCGGCCGGCTCGGTCGGGGGAACTATTTTTCCGTAACTTGGAAAATAAAAGGACTCCGACCAATCGGAATGAGCAGGGAATTGATAAGGGAGAGACCATACCATGCGTCATTTGGTTACCAGAATAAAATGGCCATGTTGAGTTAGATGTTCAGCTTCTTTACATATGCATATAAACTACAGCGCCTGAAATAAAAATAATAAAAAAAGCAAAAAAAAACACAACAGACTAGACAAGCAGATTGAATAACGACAAAGGGCTATAACCATCAGAAAGACGCTCATCATCACTCCTATGCTGCATAGAAAAAACGAAAATCATCCAGGAATCTCAGGGTGATAGAAATACTATGAAAATTCATAAAAGAAAACTCCATCACGCGCAATGGCAATGAGGTACAAACAAAGGGAGGAGGGAGAGAGCAAAAAACCGAGAAAAAAGAACAAATAAGAAAAAAAAACTCTTTTTACTATCATTAAGATTTGAGGACAAGTTATGGGGAAAAAAAGGGAAAATGTCGTGCAACAAAAGAGAGAAAAAAAGCCAAGAGGTATTCTGAGAGAAGAATGCCTAGAAGTACAGAAACCATTTTTTTTTAGAAATTTGATCTCAGAGATTGGGTTTGGGGGGTTGATGTGCGGTGGGGGGAAGGGGTGGTACGCGGGGGAATGAGGGTTTTCTCATGTCTCGTTGAATATCCTATCCTTCGTTGAATTCGTAGCCGCAGAGTTGAAATACCAGACTGGTTTGGGAGGGTCCGAACCGCAAGAGCGAAGAGTTGCCTCACCGGAACCCCTCCTGAAGCGGCGTGTTGAAGATGGACTCGGAGCAATCTAGAACCCAGCAGCCTGCGGTGGCACGTCAAGGTGCTCATTGCGGCTTCTTGCCGGCAGGTTGCTGGAACCGACCAAGATACCGCCTGGCATCAGTAGCGTCGTAGACCCTTCGGACAATTCCCTTGAACGCCTCCCAACCCTGTCTGACTGGGAGCGGGGTGCCCTGGTGAGAAACGGCAGCATCAACTCGAGCAGTCGCATGGGCAACAGCTCCCTGGACAAAGGTGCTCTGGGCATATCGGGCTCGGAAAAACGAAAAGTAGACGATCAAAAGCACCCAGCTGGCCTTGGAGAAGGTAAGAGCGGACCCTATGAGGCGGAAGAGGAGAGCCATCTCCAGCGAGGCGACAAGACCCATGCTAGCATCGTAGTACATCTTGACAAATCGTCCAATGCTATCTGCTAGTGCATTGGGAGCGACCCGGCCAGAGGACGAGTTGGGGTCTGCTGGCTTGGGCGGTTGGATCGTGGGGATCAAATAGGTCCGCGTATAGGTAGCAACATGGAAGACAGAGTAGATGGTAAATGGCAGGAGGGCCAGCGGAATCTGACGTGAACAGAGCCACACAAGAGCCATCACTATATTGAAAATCGTTGGATTATCAGTCCTCTGTCACACATGGTTCGAACGTGGAGGCTTCACTAACCCAAGTATTGAACATTCTCGTCACCAGCCAGCTTCAACACCATGGCAGGCGGGCTTCCACTCAGCTTCCCACGAGCAATATATCCCTTGTATACCACGATACCGTAGGTAGCTGCGGCGGCTACGAAAGCGAATCGATATGACGCTTGCGCCATGCCAGAGCCGGAATTAAAGGTAATGTAGGAAAGGAAGTAGCGGAAGACAGCGAGGATCAAGGTGAAATGCCTGTGATGAACAATTTAGCACTCGTTTTGGAAATATATGTCTTATCTGCTACTGCTTCCTCAATGCATTCCCTCTGCACTCTCGCCCGTCCGCCGTCGTTTTTCTTTTTGCAGTCTCCAGCAAATGCGGGAACCATGGAGCTTTGTAGAATAAACACCTCGAACAAGGATATCGACTTACCCAAGGAACCAACCAAACCTGCAAAGACCCGTTAGCAAGACATCCCAAAGAGATAGAATATATCGACCCTATGCGTACTGTAATGTCTGGGCGAGCATCTTCAAGCGCTCGCCCAAGGGCAAGTTGGCGGGAGGAAGAGGAGCCATCGCAATTCGCCGTTGAGAGTCTTGGGAGTAGAGGCCACTTCACTTCTCTATGAGAGAGAGTCAAACAAAATAAAAAGAGAGGTAGTTAAGCTATGCGACCGGGGGGGTGAGGGTTGGGATTTTTCTTTTATAACCCCAGGGTTGGTCAGGCTGCAGGATAGTTCAAGAATTGGAGAAAGTGGACAGTCTGTCTCTCTGTCTGTGTGGTTGGCATCGAAGCGGTCAGCTTGTGGTGAAGCATGCAGGTGGGCGGTAAGTTTGCCCATGCTCGTACCGGGCAGTATTTCGGCGTATCTGTACCTTCCAAACTGGTGGAGATCGCCCTGTTTCCCTTCACATAGTCATGTATTGGTATCTACTAATACCTGACGCAATACTTGGGGTTCACCTGCAAGGGTAACGTGACTACTGACGTCGATCGATCGCTTCGATACTCAATTTTCGATATCTTCACCAGAGATGCATCTTTCATTATCCTGCCTCCAAGCCAGCAGAATCAAGGCGCTTGATGTCACATCAAATGCTAAACAGCAGTCACTATATCCCAGTATCTCTGAGGGAGATTATTTTTCTGAACTGAGTTGAAACCAGCTCGGGATACTCAGTAGGATGCATGCTCTGCTCTCACATGCAGCAAGCTCCCTAGATGCTCCTCTGGCTTATATCAAGAGACCAGGTGCTCTTAATATAGACCCTTGGAGCTTAGTTCTTCTACTCCAGGTCTCTCTCTATTTGGTGTCTTGCAGTGTGAGAGAACCATCATGAAAGGGAGCCTTGCGACTGTTTGTCGGAGTGCTTCTTGAGAAACCTTCACTGGCTTCATGTCTTCAGCATCTCACTTCTGTGTGACAAAAATTATCATTATTATACGACGATATCTGCTAATGTACATTTTCAATCAACTTCATTGTCAGCATACTCCCATCTCCTTTCCTCTTCTTCTTCTTCTTCTTCTTCTTCCTCTTCTCCTTCCTCCGTCTCTACGCTACCTATCTCTATATCTATGACCGCCTCCTCCTCAGGCATGAGAACCTTTAAGCCCAAAGGCTTACGAGCCCTAAACCCAACCGCAGCTTCTTCTTCAGCCTTCTTAAGCCGTGGGTTGCGGCCATAATGCCTGACAACCCATTCGCGGCAGCATTCCACACATGACCCCTCCTCCTCCTGATGGAGCAAAGGTAACTTGTCGAACTTGTTCCACGAGAACGTGAGCTTGCGCCGTTTATGGTTGAAATCCTCAATCGCCCGGTCCTGAGGATCTACAATCGTAATTGCGATATCATGACGATTATCAGCACCTGCTGCTGCATCGTACTGCGCCTGGCGGTACCGCGGCGACTTGAGTGCCAAATGCGCCCACGGCAACGCTTCATTGTCCTCCCGATTCTTCGCACTCTCCTTATCCTTCGACTTAAACAGCGCCAACAATCCCGCAGAAAACCGTCTCACAGGCGTCGTCAAACAATGCGCCACAATACCCTCGTCGTTGCCATAACCATCCTCTCCCCCCTTAGCAGCCCGCCCAGACCGCATCTTACACTTCTCAAAGCACTCCTGCACCGTGCGTGCTTTATCAATAACCACCTTCTCATGCGGACAGGCCGTATACGTCGTCCGCAGTCCCGCCGCCAGGACTAACTCGCTAACCTTCATCCCGTACGCAGCTGCCAGATCCTCCATGCGCTTCTTCTCCGCACACTCGGGACATAAGCCGCGCACACGCGCAGGGACAGACTCCCATAATTCCTCTTTGCAGAAGCGTGTGGGGAAGCCTATGTTTCTATACTCGAAGTTTGGGTATGGGATGCCGTTGGGCGCGGAGCAGTAGCGGACTAGTTGCGCTAGATGGCAATTGACGGTGTGCCCGCAGGTGCGGCAATGGACGGTGTCTTGGATTTGACACATTTTTCCTTTCTTTATGGCTTTTCTGGGTTCGATTGGTTTTAAAGATGGCGGGTTGAGATGAGAATGATACCTCCCCCTTGATAATCGGGAACTATAGGACCGTTTTCTCTGGCAAGCTTTCGTGCAACGGAATAGGAACCTCCACTTGAAGGGGCGAATGCAGAAGAAACTCGATAGGTTTCAGAACGTTACAATGAGGTCGTCGAATCAACCAAAAGAATAAAAGATAAATCCGAATATCCAAAAGGTATGTAAAAAAGATTAAGTCTTGAAACAACTGGATAAATCTCTCGATGATGAAATTGACTTTCTTAGTTCTCATCAACCCATCCCATGTTTGAAAGTTATACATATATATAAGAACACTCTATAAAAGAAAGCCTACATAGGGCCCTTCACACACAAACACACAGTAAGTACAACAACAATCCACTTTCCCTAAAAAAAAAGAGTTCAAAGGAATGCGCAAACAATCCCATTCATTCAATGAAAGCTTACTAGTTAGTAGTTCTCTCTCATTCACTTTTTCCCCAATGTGTGCTATCCCCCTTTGTAAGACAGAGAGAGAGAGAGAAAGTCAAGGAAAGGCACAATGACTATAGCTAACTAAACTAGCCAGGTAAAAAAAGGCTGCATATTCTCTAAATGTAGAAAGAAAAAGTGGACTAGCAGAGGTTTAAGTTCATCGAGATGGATTCTTCCTTGGAAGCCTAGCTTTGCATATATGGTTCAATCACTTTTTTTTTCTCTTTCTCTCTCCTCAAAGATCACAAAGGAGGGGGAGAGGGAACAGGACCTAGAAAGAAAAACCAACTGCGTGAAAGAAGAAAGCCTTTGGTATTTATTTATTTTTCCACCCAAGGGGAAACAAGAGAAATTAAATGCTACCTATCAAAAAGGGGGATGTATGTCCCTTTCAAGAAGAAGAAGAAGAAGAAGAAGAAGAAAAAAAAAACAAGGACAAAAAGATCAGGGAATAGAAGCCGAGGAAATTTCCTCTATATGAAAAGTTAACCTATTCCTTAAAAAAAAAGAACAATGCCATTACATAGCATACACACCAAAGGGTTAGTTCCCTCGCAAAGAAAGGTGAAACTAAAAAAAAAGGGGGTGGGGCGCATTATAAACAAACATGCACATGTTAGTTACCCAAGTCATGAGGCTAACTTAAAGAAATAGGAAGTTTTGCATCCGCAAATGTATAAATGACATTGAGAGGGAAAGCTGTGCAAGTACCTAAGTACT